>CAUYUJ010014185.1:17500-75000 GCA_963575745.1 Prorocentrum cordatum | reverse complement strand
CAGACACACGTTTCCCCTGCACACGACAAACGGGGTGCGGAGCATTTCGTGCAGAGTCCACGATCAAACAATGCCTGGAGGCGTTGAAGTTTGTTAGGAAGGATCGAAGTCTACTTATTTGCTTGCCCGTTCGAGGATTGCGCGTCCTGCGCGCCGAATATTTGGGCATGTCTCGAGCAAAACGCTTGTTTCGCAGAACTTGAGCGGCCTGGGCGCTGCAGGATGCCCAGGTGGTTCTGGGAGCGCGGGCACAGCGTCATTCACTTGGGGGCGCTGCCCTGGGAGCGCAGACGCGGCGTAGTTTACAGGGGAGCGTGGCCCAGGGGGAGCGGACGCAGCGTAATTTACGAGGGATCGTGGCCCTGAGAGGGCGGACGCAGCGTAATGTACGATGGATCGTGGCCCTGAGAGTGCGAACGCAGCGTACTATACGACGGATCGTGGCCCCAGGAGCGCGGACGCAGCGTCATGTACGATAGATCCTGGCCTCGGGGGGCGGACACAATGTAATGTAAGTCGGGCACGTCCCTCTACATGGGGAAAATTCAAACATAGTTAAAACATAGTCTGGGGACAATTCTTCTACTATGTTTGAATATGTTTGAATCATTCTGAGGTATTATACTTTCATCCAAAATCCGCCTGAAGGGTGACATGCCCGACCAAAGCGCAATTGATTCGGGATCCTGCCCCTGGGGGCGCGGACACGGTGTAATCGACAAGGGATC
Source organism: Prorocentrum cordatum (assembly GCA_963575745.1). Classification (NCBI taxonomy): domain Eukaryota; class Dinophyceae; order Prorocentrales; family Prorocentraceae; genus Prorocentrum; species Prorocentrum cordatum. Next base: position 74,272 of record CAUYUJ010014185.1, on the reverse strand, counting down.
GTGGCCTCGGTGCCGCGGGCGCAGTGTAATTTACCAGGGCTTTTGGCCATGAGAGCGCGAACCCAGCATAGGTTACGTGGGATCGTGGCCTTCGGAGCGCGAGCTTAGCGTAATTTAAGAGGGACCGTGGCCCTGGAGCGTGACTCCTGCGCACTTTCCCATGGATCTTTGTACTGGGAGCGCGAATCCAGTGTCATTTTCGAGGGCCGTGGCTTTGAGAGCGTGACAACGCGTAATTAACAAAGGATCGCGGTCCTGGGAGCGCGGACCCCGCGTTATTCACGATGGATCGTTGTTTTGGGTGCGCGGGCGCAGCATAGTTTACGAGTAATCGTAGCCCAGGAGGGAAGGACGCTTCGCAATTTGTAAGACATCGTGGCCTTGGGAGCACGGTCCCGTGGTAATGGCTTCGTTCGTGGGTCCGCCGTACGTTGCCCCTTTCTGATTCCGCGGCGTCTGGGGGGGAGCGCCATGTCCCGTGGCACGTTCCCTGACGCGTTCCTTGGCACGTCCCTTGACGCGTCGCCTGGCACGTTCCCTCGCACGTCCAGTCCCGTGGCGCGTCCCGTGGCGAGCCCACCTGGCACGTCGCGGCGCGTCCCCTAGCACGTCCCGCGGCACGTCCATTGGCACGTTCCGTAGCGAGTCCCCTTGGCACGTCCCGCGGTGCGTCCCCATGGCACGTCCCCTGGCACGTCCGCCGGCGCGTCCCTGGGGACGTTCCGCGGCGCGTCCCCCCGGCATGCCCCTCTTGGCATCGCCCAATTACAAATGCAATTGAGGTCCCTAGAAACGGTTCCATGCCTTGCAGTTCTCGATCCTTTTTCCGGGTTCGTGGGCCGGTCATGTTGAGCAGGGGGAAATGGAGGAGGAGAGGAGGACAGACGGAATAGACATGTATATCTATACATACATCCAGACAGACAGACAGACATACATACATATATACATACATGCATACAGACTTACTTACTTACTTGCTTTCTTACTTACTTGCATACATACATACATACATACATACATACACACATACACACATACGCACATACATATTCATATACATGTATACATATATGCATATATACACATATATATACATATATATATATATATATATATATATATATACGTACATACTCGCGCACGAGACCCAGGCGCCCGGGGCCGCGACTTGGAGCGGGCATGGGGGAACCGGGGCCTCCGAGAACTGCTCCCAGAGCACCCAGGCGGGGCCGTGGAGCCCCCAGACTGCCCCAGAGAGCTCCACGACGCTCCCGGAAGCCCCCGGGGACTTCGACCAGCCCTTCCAAGACAGCCCAGATAGCCCCAACGTGGCCCATGACGGGCTCCAGACCGCAAATGCACAGCCCAAGAGGCCCCCAAGAGGCCCCCAAGAGGCCCCCAAGAGGCCTCAAGAGACCTCCGAGGCGTCCCGAGAAAGCCCGAAGAGGCCCACATCCTTCATTTCCATGGGTGTTCTCGATGTTGTTCGGCGCCTCGCGCGTTCGACCTTCCGACGCTCCACGACGGCCGACGACGCCCCCAAGACCGCTCCAAGACCGCCGAAGAGGCCCCAAAAAGAGCCCCAAGACGGCCCCGGAGAGCCTGAAGACTGCCCAAGATTGGGCGTTGCGTAATGGGGGGGTCATAAATGGGGGGGTGTCGCGGGTGGTCCGAAAAGGTACCCAAACGGTACCTAAACGAGCCCCCTGGGGCTCCGGAGGGGCCCGAAAGGGGCACGAAAGGGGACCTTTTCTGACCCCCCCATTTGTGACCCCCCCATTAAGCCACGCCCAACAAGAGCAGCCCAAAACTGCCCCAGAGAGTCCCCGGAGAGGCACAAGAGGGGCCCCAGAGCGGGAGCGGGAAGCCCCAGGGCTCTCCAGGACGGCCGAGATGATTCCAGCGTGGCCCAAGAGGAGCTCAGGACGGCAAACACACAGCCCTAAAGGCCTCCAAGAGGGCCCAAGAGAGCTCCGAAAAACATGCCCAGAGAGCCCAAAGAGGCCCAAATCATAGATTTGCATTGGTTTGTTCGATGTTTTTCGATTTCTCGCGTTTTCGAGCTTCCAATGCTCGAAGACGGCCGCAGACGCCCCCAAGACAGCCCAGAGACCGCCGAAGAGTCACCCAAAAGAGCTTCAAAACGGCCCCATGGGGAGCCCGAAAATAGCCCAGGAGGAGCCCCGGACGGCCCAATAAAACCGCAGGACAGGCCCAAGCTGGGCCACAGAGTGGGAGCGGGAGGTCCCAGAGCGCTCCAAGACGGCCCAGATGGCCCGGGCCTCCCCCCTCCGCCCCTTCTTTCTAGGCCTCCTAGGTGGGGTCGGAGTATATGGGGTCGGAGGATCGCACCGCATCGCCGATGCATCGACGATGCGGTTCGATGTGTAGCTCGACTTTCCGTACGCCGACGTCGCGGATGCGTCGCCGATGTCGACCTTGCTTCGCCCGTGCATCGCCGATGCATCGCCGATGCATCGCCGATGCATCGCCATTGCATCGCCGATGTATCGGCGATGCGGCGCGATCCTCCGACCCCATCTACTCCGACGCCATCTAGGAGACATCTATCCTTCCCTCCCGCCCCCTGCCCTTGCCTCCATTACCTCCTCTCTCCGCTTCCTCCCCTCACCCCTCAGCTTTCGTGCTCCTTCCTCCTCTCCTGGGACGGCCCCGCCAGGGCGCCAGACAGGCCCCGCCAGAGCGAACGGGGCAGCGCTATACCCAGGGTATAGCGATGCCCCGCTCGCTCTGGATAGCGTAGGGTATAGCGATGCCCCGATCGCTATGCCCAGGGTATAGCAACTTGTGACGGAACAGGGTATACTATACCCTATCATTTCACAAGTTGCTTTCCCCCTCCCAACCCTCGAGGACGGCCCCGGCAGAGCTTCTGACTACGCGTTTCTTTGCGTCGACGGCATGGGCCCGAGAACGCTGGAATTCGTCGTTGTGACCACAGCGGGGCTTACAGCGGCACCCGTGCCTCATCCGCGACTAGAACCTAAGCGCGCGCGTGGTTCTAGTGTATATATATATATATATATACGCAGAGAGAGTGTGCAGGACATGATCGGATAAAGACCGTGCGCTGGAAGGCGAGCCCATGAAGGGCGCAGGTGATGGCAATCAACAGCGTGCTATACACGCGCGCGCCGCGCTCCTAGGAAACAATACGTGCGTCTAAGAAGGAGGGCTCACTCACGAGGCGTGTTCATTGAGAATGGTAGCAGCAATCCTGAAAATCTGCGGCCCGCCGTCGGAAGACATCTGGAGACCAAGAGCGCCATTCAGAGCCAACCACGTGGCCAAAAGCCTCGCATGTGCTTGTACATGTAGGGGTGGGCTGGCCAGCTCTACGACGATCGAGCAGTGACCAATTCAGAACTCTCGTGATGCACCTCGTCCTGGTAATCGGGAGTGGACAGACCTCCTACCCTGACACGTCGATTAAGGAATCGGCCGTTTCCAGTTCGCGAGAGGGCGCCGCGGCCGTCGTTTTTGCAGGTCCAGGTCCGTCGGCTTCGGTCCCAGGCCGTTTTTTCACTGAGCGGAGGTCTTTTAAAGGGAGGCTTGTCCACCGCCGAGGCACCTGCGGAACAGATCCCGCAAACGACCAGCACCGGTGAGCGCGCTGTTCTGCCCAGGTGCGCATGCCTGCACGCGCGGAGGAGTGCCGTGCGCGCTCGTGCCCCAAACGTGCACCCTGCCGTGGTGCAGTCCGATCGACGTCCAGAGGTGGTCCAACGATCTGTCGCACGAGGCGTCAAAATTCGAGATTCATTGATTCATTGATTTCATTGATTCATTGATTCGTTGATTTCATTGATCGTTTTCGACTCATTGATTTCAAGCCTTCCGAGTACATCGGGCGGTGCTCTGCCGCAAACCACGCCACTGTCGTCACGACGAGACGGAACAATCTCAGCCTCTGCGTGCTGGGGGCTCGCCTGTCGCACAGGATACGGCGATTCGCATAGAATGCCTTGGCTGCACCTTGCACGTGGTGGTTCAAGACCAGAACACGGGAAGCAGCCCCCCCTGCGGATAGCATGCAACCAAGCCATTTATGAGCATAATATATGTGTACCACGCTATTGTCAATCATTCCGGCGTAAGGATCGTGGAGGGGGCTTGTGCCAGTGTGGTCAATCCCTGGATGTCTTCGGCATTCTGAGGAAGTCCGACCTTCAGCAGCTCCGACACGAGTTTGTCAAGTCAGAAGCACGCCTCCCTTCCGGAACTATGAAGAGAGGGCGAGAGAGAGAGTGTGAGAGAGAGAGAGAACATTCCATACATGCAGAGAGAGAGAGAGAGAGAAACGAGATAGAGAGAGAGAGAGAGAAAGAGAGAGAGAGAGAAAGAGAGAGAGAGAGAGAAACAACAACAACAACAACAACAACAACAACAACAACAACAACAACAACAACAACAACAACAACAACAACAACAACAACAACAACAACATCAACAACAACAACAATTACTAGCACGTGGGGACACACCGTTCTCACCAGTGCCAGGGTTTTCATAGGAGGCGGGCAATACCCCCACTTTGTGGGGGGGCCGGTTCAAGCTCTACCAAATTTCCAAACGACTCTTCGCCACCACCCACACCCAGCTTCCCGCCCTATGACGTTCGGACACTTCACTTCGTGGCATGCGGACGACCGTGGCTACTATTCAGGGCCCCGCGGCCGACGACGACGGCGTGCGCGCGCGAAGAAAAAACGAATGTGTCCCGCATGGTATTATTTGACAGGGATGATGGCCCTGGCAGGTGCGCAACCGTTGTTGCAGAAGTTCGAAAAAGTTGCTCGCAAAAGCCCGTTTGACAGAAATGTTTAAAAAGTGTTGGGTTTCCTACGAATCCGCAAGAGCGCGCGGGATGAAATTTTGACATTTTTTTTTGAAAAACCATTGGTTTTTTTGATGTTTTTATGTTAAAATCGCTACGAAAACTAAGGTTTTGGAAGGATTTCGTCTTGCGCGCGCGAATGTCCACTTTACCTTATTTTTTGCAAGGGATTCTTGAAGTTTGGTTATGTTAGAACAAGAAATGTCCACTTTAGCTTATTTTTTGCAAGGGAAAACCGATCGTAACAACACAACCGGATCTGGTACACATCGTTTTGCCTGAGACTTCCTCTCGAAAATGATGAAAATGAGGCTGCGGCCTAGGCGCGGCGGGGGGGCCATGCACCAGGGGCCCCAACAATAATTATTCTTTAGAAGTAATAATGTTCAACAACAACAACAACAACAACAACAACAACAATAACAATAACAACAACAACAACAACAACAACAACAAAAAAAAAAACGAGAGAGGGAGAGAGAGGGGGGCTTGTAGTCCATGGAGAAAGTCATGCAGTGTTATCTTTGAGGGCTTGAGGGCCCCTCGAGGCTTTCTTTGGGGCTTATGGGAGGTGGTTTGGAGAATATGGTGTGTCTCTTAGGCTCTTGGGGGCGTTCTCGGCCGTCTTAGGGGCCATTTCTGCAGTCGTGGGAGCGTCCTGGGGCCTGTTGGGATCGTTTCGGGGGCCTCCTGCGGTTGTCTTGGGGGGCTCTTGGGCTCTCTGAAGGGGCCATTCGACTGGGGCCTCTTGGAGACATGATTGGTCGTCTGAGGGGCCATTCGTGGCGTTTTGGGGGAGGCTTCTTGGGCACACTGGGGGTGGGGTGACGAATACTTCGAAGTCCAAAACTGGCTAACCAGCCGTGCACTTGTTGCTCACTGGTGTCTCCAGCTTCCGAGGCGGACAAGGGAGCTGTTGCAGTCTTCCGGAGCCGAAGTTGGCATCCTGACGAAGAGATCTCTTGCTAACAGGCCCAGCGGACGTACGTCCCACGCGGACCACCCCGCGACCTCGCCGCCCCCTGGGAGGCCCGCGATCTGCGGGTTTTCAGGGCGATCTTCACCCGGGGTTGTCGGGCCCTACCCGCCCCCACACCCCAAAACATTGGCCTTGTCGGTTGCGCAGGTCCGAAGGGGGTGCGCAGTCTTGGTGCGCGCGGGCATACGTGGGGCTGCCCACAGCGATCAGAGGTTATCGGCCGAATCCCCCCCACCGGAAAACCTGGGTTACGGTCCAGGAGGAGGAGGAGGAGGAGGAGGAGGAGGAGGAGGAGGAGGAGGAGGAGGAGGAGGAGGAGGAGGATGAGGAGGAGGAGGAGGAGGAGGAGGAGGAGGAGGAGGAGGAGGAGGAGGAGGAGGAGGAGGAGGAGGAGGAGGGAGGAGGAGGAGGAGGAGGAGGAGGAGAGGAGGGAGGAGGAGCAGGAGAGGAGGGAGGAGAGGAGGGAGGAGGGAGGAGGGAGGAGGGAGGAGGGAGGAGGGGGGCATTTCTGAATAGCGCGTCGCTCCGCTTGTTCTGGCCCACCACGCTTTGGCGCGATGCCCTGCCCACCTCCCAGTCCCACAGCGTCAACGTCCCGAGCTGCTCCCCGCCTCCCGCGCCGCGCGAAGCGGAGCGACACGCCATCCACTCCCAGGGCATTGCGTGCCGCTGGAGCCGCCGTGGCGGCACGCTAAGCAAAAGTTCTCCGCCGCACGGTGGGGGCGTTGGTCAAGGAATGCGCCCAGGAGGCTGAGGAATTGTTCAGCGTCTGATGAGGGCGGCGGCGATGCCCACTGCCGATCCGCCATTGAGGGTCCCGCTGGCTTCCAGACTCTGGATTCCTGATCCAAGGGTTCCTTATCGAAAGCCCCCGCCGTATCGCCCCCCCCCCCCCCCTCCTTTCCGAGAAACGGTCTCCGGCGGGCTGGCCCGTCCCAGTGCCCCGAAATCGTGGGGCTCTGTGACAGCCCGCCCTGGAACCGGGCAGGGCAGGCTGCCAAGACGTCGTCCGACGGACCATGGCGGGTCCCAACTGGCAGCCACTACAGCTCCCAGGTGCCCAGAGAGGGTCCTAAGATGGCCCTGAGTCGGGGGTTGCCAAAGGTGCCCCTGGCCCAAGGTGTCCCTCAGCTTTTCGCTCCATCTCGGAGCCCCTGGGGCCCCCTGGGCCTCGTGAGGGGTGCTCTGGAGGCCGCGGATGCCTCCACGGAAATCCTTGGGGCACCTCGGGCCGAGGGCACTCCTAGCAACACCCTGCTGAGGCCAAAGATCGACGATCGACATTCGATCCATACCCCTGCTGCCAGATACTCTGGGCGCCCGGGGGAGCAAGGCACGGGTAGCAAAAGCACAGCTCTGGAGGCCAGACGTTCATCCATGCCGCCGCTCTGGCCCCTCGTGGGGTCGGGGCGTGCGCAGGGGCATGGATAAGATGTGGATCGCCTACAGGAGGGGCCTAACATGGTTAAAATAGCCATTAATAGCCATGGAATCGTGACCTTTCTGTTGGGGGGCCTGAGATGTTCGATTGATGTTCGGGGGCTTTTTTTCAGATGTTCGAAAGATGTTCGGTTGACGGGTGGGCGCGAAACGCCCGTCAAGCGAACATGAAACCGAACATCGTTCAAACATCTTTGAAGCATCGTTTCCCCGATTCTGGGTTGGGAGGTGCCATGTTGAACATGGCACCTCCCAACCCAGACTCGGGGAAACGTAAGACTCGAGTAAGCCGGAACTCGGGTTTGCTGGCGTTTTTTGACGAGCGTGTCCTGGATTCTGATGGTCCAGTTTTCGTAGGATGTTTTCAGCGGGAGCTCGCGTCAAATTTCAGATTGGGTCTCGTCATTTTTATGATGGCCTCGTCAGGCCAACCAGGGTTTCCCGTACCCGAGTCTTACGCCTTCCCGACAGTCTGACGCCTAGTTCGATGAGAGATGCCACTTTGGCTCCATGGTGGCCCCAGAAGCGCCCCAAGAGCTCCAACAGACGCCCAGATATCCCACACAGGGCCGCAGCGGGGTCCATGAGCACCCCAAAAAGAACTGCCAGAGGGTTGGTGATCGTGGTTTTATTCATCGTGCTGCTGATCGGCGCGGGCCCTCGCACCCCCCCCTCCCCCCTCCGTGGAGTAGACCTTGGCTGTTTCTGGCGCCTGTTTCGAGCAGGTGGAGTCTCCCCCATAGGACGCACGGTTCCAAACAGTCGCATTCAGAAGAGGTCCGGAGCCAGACCCCCCCCCTCCCCCCCCCTTCCGCCCAATTTCGAAACGCCGAATAAAAAAACGCTCACTTGCAAGGTGCCCAGGCCCACCCCACAGGTGTGTTCATCGATGGCTCGTCCTCGGCGGCGGTTGGCCAGAGGCGGCCACCCACCACTCCAGATTGCCAGCCGCCTGCCGTCCACGGGCGAGTGGGGAAGTGTTGCGGCGTGGGGGAGGGGGAAGCCCCTTGCCCAGGGATCGATGTGAGCGGGGGGAGGAGTCCAGCTGGCACAGTCTAGGCCGTCGGCCGTGGACCCCTGCGCTTTCATGATGTGCTCATCCCGTTCCACATCGCCCCGCTTCCCTCTGGATAGCCATCTGTCCTACTTTGCGCCCTGATACTTGAAGAATCTTCCCCCGCTGTCCTGCCAATAACTATCCTTTGTGCTGTCCTACATTGCACGCACAGAAGTATGTGTGCGTCTGCACTGCACTAAACCTTTTCAGCACTGTATGATTTGTTTATCTCTGCTAGGTCCTTGTCGGACATGGTTTAGTCATGGCCTTGGCATTGTCCGGCCCCACTGCCATGTCCGAGCCATGCGCCTCCCGCGGCAACCGCGCAGTCTAAGGGAGGAGGATGGTGTTGCCTAGTGCTTGCGGGCTTACTTTGTCTCATAGTCCCGCCCTTTCTTTCACAGCCTCGGGGCATCTTGCCCCATCCAGCCCCGTCCGCTCACGCCATCCCTCTGGTCTATACAGGAGTGGAGGGGTGTGCTCGTGCAGTGCAGCTCGATGCGCCTCCGAATCCTCGCGACTCACAACAGAAGGCGTGCACTTCCCGTGGCTGCCGAAGGGGGCCCGGTCAGACTTTTGCGCGGCGTTGCGTCTCACTGGCCGGCGAAGAGAAGTTTACATCTCTTTGTTCAGCCTGTTGATTCGATTCCACTTGAACCGCCTCATTTAGACCGCAACCTGTGTGGCATTGTATGAGGAACGCTGAAAAGTCCGAATAGCAAATTTGATATGGGTCACGCGACCAATCAACGTTGAGACATGTATGATCAGAGGGCCGAACGGTCTTACACGATCATTGGGTGCGCGCCTGAAGTGGGCGTCCGCGGTGGGGATTATTGTTGTTGCTTTGTGGTTTGCTGTTCTCGTCATCCTCGCCCGTGACCCGCCCGCGAACCATTCGAGATCCGCCCGCGACCCACCCGCGACCCATTTGCGACCCACCCAAATTGTGTTGACGAGAATTCGGCGCCTTCGGCGGTCTTGTTGTATCATGTATCAAACACATGATGGACCTCTGGTTCGGTTCGGTTCGGTCCGGGTCGGCGCGCCTTCGGGTCGGTTCGGCCAGTCCGGTTCAGATCACCGTCCGGTTCGGCCGGTTCGGTTCGCTGGGCCGGCCTGGTTCGGCCAGTTCGGTTGGACGCCAATTCGGTTCGGTTCGGCTGGTTCGGGTCGATGGCCGGTCTGGTTCGGCCGGTTCGGTTCGAGGACCGGTTCTCGGTCCTCGGTCTGGTTCTCGCGGCCATCATGCAATTTGCAAGCCCGCCGCAGACTGCCGACGACTCCGCCGCCTCCTCACTCGTATCTGCAGCTGCGGAGGTTATGGTAATGATATTTGCCACGGGTCTTCGGTGCCCGACGGTCGCGTAACATGTTCTCCCGCATTGTCTAGGGTCAGCGACTGTTCAACGAACGGCGAGACATTGGCCAGCCTTGGAGTCCGTTGCTCACGAGATTGGCTTGGTGCCTTTCACGGTTTCCACCGTCGACCTGGAAGTGGCAAATCGAAGTTCGGTGTTACCCCGATTCGGTATTTGGTTGAGTTGGACTTGTCCATCTACAGAAGGAATATTCAAAAATAGTAGAAAAATAGTCTGGGAACGATGTTTTGTTGACTATTTGACTATTTTGAGTTTTGTCGCTATTTTTAATTATCCTCCAAAACCCGCCTGTAGGGGGACATGCCCGACCCAATGGTAGGGGCGTCTTTCTTTCGAGAGTCTACACAGGCAAGCCGCAAGGACATGGCAAGCTGAAACGGTCACACAAGAGCAATTCAGCATGAGTAACACGATAATGCACGCGAGCGGTACATGCAAGGCGAACGAACAGGGCCAGCTCCGTAAGATGGGCGTGACGGTCACCAGGGAAGCTGAAGGCATGCGACACGCAGTATGCAAGCCAGTTCAAGGTAAACGACCTGCAAGCCGATACAAGCAACCACTGACACGCCAATGGCTTCCTGAACATTGTACGCCAGAGCCGCGCTGAAAACATGACAGATGCCAGCTACATGCAAGTCGGATGCCCAGCTGGGGGCCTTGAGGATCCAGGGCGAGAGGGCCCGTTGACGACTTGGGAAGCCGCTCCCTGAAGAACTGAAGTGTTCCGATGCATGTGCTACAGGCCCCGTTCGGACAGAATCTGGGAGACCCCCTGAGGCGACACTTGAACGGGGCACGTGTCACTGGAGGCCAGCCCAGGATGATCAACGCTGTGAGTAGTGCCCTCTACATCCGACGTATCCTGAAATCAGTGGCTTTGTTGCGAGCGTTGCGAGCATTGGGGCTTCTTGCGAGTGCCGAGAATCCAGATTGTTACGCGAATGCCAGACTGTCCCCCGCCTGCCATCGGATGCGGGTTGCGATGCGTGTGCGACGACTCTCACAGAAGGTTTCACGCATGATGTCCTCAGACACGCGAATTTTCAGCGCTTGCGTTCTGTAAGTATATTGTCTTCGTGGGTATGGTTTGATTGAGCAAGCTGGCTCGAGCTCTCGGTGGGGCAAAGTGATTACAGGGATACGCCCATTTATTTGAGGGAGTGGCTGTGCAACTGACGTCATCCTGACCCCCAGCGCGCGAGGTATATCTCAGCGGGGCCGTTATAATGGCCCCGCCGACGGCCCCCCCTGTTCCGTTTCCAGCGAGATCTGGCGAATCCAGCGACGAATTCCAAACCGGCGCCCTCGCGTGGGACATCCTTATACCGCCCCCGAAACATCCCCAAGGATGCCCGAGGCCCCCTTTTTTGTTTATGGCGAGATCTGCGAAATCCGGCGAATCCGGCGAATCTGGTGAGGAATTCCGAACCAGCGCCCTCGCGTGGGACATCCTCAGGAAAAAAACGCCCCCGGAGCCTCCCCATGCAAGGAGTCAAAGAGGCCTTCTTTGTTCCGTGTCCGGCGAGATCCGGCGAATCCAGCGAGGAATTCCAAACCGACGCCCTCGCGTGGGGCATCCTCAGAAAAAAAAACGCCCCCGGAGCCTCCCACGGAGGCCAGGCCCCTTGTTCCATTTCTGGCTAGACATCCGGCGAATCCGGCGAGGAATTGCCAACCCGCGCTCTCGCTTGGGACATCCTCAGAACAAAACGCCCCCCGAGCCTCCCCAAGGCTCCCTCTGTTCCGTTTTCGGCGAGGTCCGGCGAATCCAGCGAGAAATTCCCAACCGGCGCCCTCGCTTGGGACATCCTCAGAAAAACCGCCCGAGCCTTCCCAAGAAGGCTCTCAGAGGCTCCCTTGTTCCGTTTCTGGCGAGATCTGGCGAATCTGGCGACGAATTACAAACCGGCGCCCGGAGCCTCCCCAAGGATATCCTCAGAGGCCACCCTGTTCCGTTCCCGGCGAGATCCGGGACAGTTGGCGAATCCGGCGAATACGGCGAGGAATCCCAAACCGGCGCCCTCGCGGGGGACAACCTCAGAAAAACCGCCCCCAGAGCCCTCTTGAGGATGCCCTCATTACACTGGCGCTGGAGTGACAATTCGACGTCGTCCGTCGGCTCGGCCGTGGCAGAGAAGCCGTGCGAAACATTACACCGGCGTTGTGTGCACCGCTCTCGAGAGGGTCTGGGCTTGCGGGCCCCCCACCTGGGGTGGCCCAGAGAGCCTCAGGGCCTCGGGGATGCCCGCGGTCAGCAGCGCCGCGGCGTCCAGGCAGTAGAAGACCACGGCACACGGTGCGTCTTCTGGCATGGGGGGCGAGCGACCGCAGCCACATCGAGGACACATTCTGGGGAGCGTCTTGACCAGCAATATAATAAGGACCCCTAATCCTTTGGGAGGGGACCTACATGAGAAGGGCCAAACAATTCTCGGCCTCTGGGCGCCGGGGGCGCCGCCAGGGATATCCCAGCGCGGATCCAAGATCTCCAGGGACTCGGCCGGGAGTCTGCGCACTTGCCACGCCGGATGCCCTCTAGAGGACCCTCCCCCTGTTCCGTTTCCAGCGAGATCCGGGAAATCCGGCGAATCCAGCGACGAATTCCAAATTGGCGCCCTCGCGTGGGACATCCTCAACAAAAAACGCTCTGGAGCCTCCCCAAAGAAGCCCCCAGGCCCTCTGCAGGTCCGTTTCTGGCGAGATCAGGGAAATCTGGCGACGAATTCAAACCCGCGCCCTCGCGTGTCGGCACGAACGAAATGGGCACGGAAAGAATGTGTACAATGCCCAACAGCAGTACCTGTTCATTTTGAACAGGACTCGCTGTCCACGCCGCCGCGGCCTGTGTCCATTCGAGCCTGCCCAACAGCGGCCGCTGCTGGTTTGGAACAACATTTGTTGTTGGGCATGGTGCCAATTTTTTCCGTACCCATTTCGGGCGTCCAAAGCGTGGGAAGTCCTCAGAAAAACCGCCCCCGGAGCTTCCCCAAGCGAGGAGTCCCTCAGAGACCTTCCCTATTCCGTTTCCGGCGAGATCCGGCGAATCCGGCGACGAGTTCCAAACCGGATGCCTTCGCGTGGGGCATCCTCGGAAAAACCGCCCCGAGCCCCCCCGAGGAGGACCTCAGGCCCCCGTGTCCCGTTTCCGGCGGGATCCGGGATATCGGGCGAATCCGGCGAATATACGGCGACGAATTCCAAACCGGCGCTCTCGCGTTGGACATCCTCCGAAAAAACACCCCTATAAAGTAGGCCTTCAGAGGCCCATTTGTTTCCGGCGAGATCGGGAAATCCGGCGAATCAGGTGAATCCGGCGGATCCAACGAATCCGGCGAAAAATTGCAAACCGATCCCCCGCGTGGGGCATCCTCAGAAAAACCGCCCCCTGGAGCCTCCCAAAAGAGGCCCTCAGGCCCCTCGAGTTTCGTTTCTGGCGAGATCCGGGATGTCATCTGGCGAATCCGGCAACGAATTCCAAACCGGCGCCCTCGCGTGGGACATCAAACCACCCCTGGAACCTCCTAAAGGAGGCCCTCAGAGGCCCCCTTGTTCCGTTTCAGGCGAGATCCGGGAAGTAATCTTTGGGGGGGGAGGAGGACGGGGGACGAGGAGGGAAAGGAGGAGAGGGAGGAGGACGACGAGGTGAAGGAGGACAAGAGGAGTTGGAGGAGGCAGAAGATGAAGAGGAGGGGGAGAAGGGGAAGGAGGAGGAGGAGGAGGAGGAACATAGAAGGAGAAGTAGGTGGAGGTGGAGATTGCCAGCGTGGCAGCGGGGGGCGCCACGCCCGCCCGATCCTCACCCTCCAGATGTTCATTCTCGCCATCCTCGCTCTTTTGGCCCTCCTCCACATCCTCGGCCTCCGGCTCCGCGCTCGCCTGATCCTCACCCGCGTGACCCTCATGCTCCTGATCCTCCCCCTCGCGAGCCTGGCTCTCCTGATACTCACGCTCATTCTCATATCGATCATGCTCCTCCCGTCGAGAAGCGCACGCCCCTTCTTCTGTATACGGAAACTCTCGATCAACCGCAGAGCGGCCGGCTAGTATTATTTGTAAGCTGAAGCAGTGTCCGAGCGCATGCGCTTGGCTGGTACAAGCGCGATGCGAGCGCAGTGGCACTTCCCCAGAGCAACTGCAGCACGAAGTAGAGTCGTACGGCGCGCGCACACCATTAAACCCAGTGGCGTTGACAACGGAGCTTGGAGGGAGGCCTTTTTGGGGCAGTCTGCGGGCCACCTTGGGGCCTCTTGAGCCACCTGTAGGCCGTCTGGTGCCGCATTGGGACCCTCTGGGAGGCCTTTTTGGCCGCTGTGGGGTCACCGTGGAAGACGTTGGATTCCGAAGAGACGATAAAGCAAAAATCACTAGAAAACCCGTGGAAATCAATGATATGGTTCTGCTCGGGCCTTCTGGAGGTCCTCTGCGGCCCTCCACGCATCCCGCTGGCAGCCTTCGGGGGCGGCGGATATCGAGTGGCCTTCGGCCCATCCCACCACCGTGTCTGGGTCGTAGACAAGAAGCCTCTTGGATGATTATATGGCCCCTTGGAGACCTCTTGGAACCTCTTTGCAAATCTTTGGGGCCTCCTGGGGGCCTCTGGGAGCCTCTGGGGGACTCTTGGGGACCTGCTGGCTGTCCGGGGCAGAGAGCTCCAACTGACAGTTCGAATTCCCCCTTTGGGCGTCTCTTGGGCCGTCTTAGACGCTCGAAAGAAGATCGTTTACACCATACAAGCACGTAAGTTTTGCCCATGATTGTTGCCTCCTGGGCCGACACCCATACCTCCAAGACTGCCAAGAGGCCCGCCTGAGAGTCACAGGACGGTCCCAGGGGGCTGACGAGGGTTCTTGTTTTTTCACAGTTTCCTGAACAGCTCTGGGGGTCACGGTCGAGTCGATTTGTGCTGGTTTGGCTTCCCAGAGGCCCACTCGACTAAAGCCGGAAGCGCCCGGGAGCGGCCAATGGCGCCTAGGAGTTCCAGCGAATTAGTGGTCTGGGCGTTTAGGAATCTCACAGTCCTTGTACCACTCGCATCCGTATGAGCTGTGGCGCGCTCCGCTGCGTACTGGAGGACCGGTGGTGGGTACCTACTGTGGAGTTTTTGCTGTAGGGGGCCACATGTGAACCCTACCCCTACCCCCCACGATTTCTGAGGGGGAGGGTGGGGTTCACTTCGTTCGGGAGCTCCCGAGCAAAGTGAACCCCACCCAGCCCTCAGAAATCGTGGGGGGTATAGGGGGGTAGGGTTCACATGTGGCCCCCTATGCTGGTGGCGTCCCCATGCCAGTTACCTGCTCTGCCCGAAGCGAAAAGGCCCAGCGGCTGCACGGATGGAGAGCGGCGGCATGGATGGGCCTCTCGCTTGAGGCCTCCTCGGACATCATCTGAGGCGTTCCAGAAAGGACCTGCACCTCGAGGACCAAAGGAGTTGCCATCTCTTCCTCGGCGGAAGGCGGCGGAAGGCCGGCGGAGACTGGCGGAAGTACAACGAGGCCGCTTCCGCCGGCAGAGAAGGCGGACGCTGCCCTCCAAGAGACGACGATTCTTTTGGGTGCAGGGTTTCCGGAACCCGCCCAATGAGCGACGCCAAAATCCGGGGTCGTCGGCGCCGACATTCGCGCGTAAGCTGCCCGCGTAAGCTCGCGCGTCAGCGCCCTCGTCTCCGATGCAGCGTGCCGCGCTGGCGGCCCGCGCGAGCCGCCGCGTACGGTGGCTACGCCATCTCGCGTGAGGCCCCTTCTGGACCGTCGCTCAAGTGTTGGAGCTGGAGGGCAGCTCGTCTTCGACGTCGCTCAAACGTTGGAGCTGGATCGTCGCTCAAATGTTGGAGCTGGGAGGGCAGCTCGTCTTCGACGTCGCTCAAACGTTGGAGCTGGATCGTCGCTCAAAGGCTGGTTCTGGATCGCCGCTTCGAGCCGCTGGCGGCGCTGGAGGGCCGCCCGTCTGCGAGGCGTGGGCGCTCGCCCGCCGGGCAGGCCCGTGGGGCGCTCGGTGTCTCTGGGGGAGCACCTCCGCGCAGCGGGGCTCGGAACGCACGCGGGAGGCTGTGAGCAGGGGGCGCTCGGGACGGAGGTAAAAAACACAACACAACACAACACAACACAACACAACACAACACAACACAACACAACACAACACAACACAACACAACACAACACAACACAACACAACACACACAACACACACACACACACACACACACACACTGTGTGAAGAAACACACACAACACAAAACACACGTGGGAAAACACACACACACAGGTTCCAGCATCGTTGGTGCATCCTTGGTGCATCCTGCACGGGAGGGATAGCAGGGGAGCAAAAAGTCGTCAAAAGGCGATGACAATCTTAGGGATTCGCCCTCAAAAAAATAAGGGAATCCCTTAGATTGGCATCGTGATGAGGAAGTGCCCAGCATAGGGATAGGGATATGTTCCAGGCTGGCATCCCTTCACGGCAGGGATAGCAGGGGAACAAGAAGTGGCAGAAACATACAAACTCGGAGGTCCGCGCGGGTTTCTCGGCTCGGCGCTGGGGCCCCCCCGGCGGCGCCTCCGGCGCCGCCCCTGGCGCGCTCCGCGCGCCAGGGAGGGGGGTCCAGCGCCGATCCGAGAAATCCGCGCGGACCTCCGAGTTTTTATGTTCATGCCACTTTTTGTTCCCCTAGATAGGTGCCCATACCGCTGCCCTTGCCCCGTTTTCCCCTCTCGGGTCGCCCGGGAGGCCCTCGTCGCTACCGCTGGACTCGCCTTGAGATTCTGGTCCGAACGCACCCCTGGACAGGTCCGGGGAGTGGCGGCATCGGTAGCTTTTGGTTTCCCCAATGCTGGAGCATCGTTGATGCATCCTGGGTTTGCAGCTGTCCTCCTCTGCATCTGTCCCTCGCAGGCAAATCTCAGTAGAGAGGGAACGGTCACGGCAGCGTGGCGGGAACACGCGTGGACCCATGTTTATTGGACATGCTAGCAGCTGGCAAGCCTGTTATTGCCGAAATGGCAGGCATCTCAAGCAGGTCTGCAGCGGGAACCAGGTCCCATTTGCAGACAGAGGGGCCCACTATCTGAACTTCGGGCTCAGCGGCATTGTCGCGCCGTCCTCGGGATTGATTCGCCTGCCGGGCCCAGCGCCCAGAGGCATCCATTTCATCCTCGCTGGCCCGACGCCTCATGGCGAGCTATTGGCGAAGATAGGCGCTGACGCGCCATGGGATTACAGCATCGTCGTCGTCGTCGCCGTCGTCGCCGTCGTTATCGTCGTCGCCGTCGTCGCCGTCGTCATCGTCATCGTCGTCGCCGTCGTCGTCGTTATCGTCGTTATCGTCGTCGTGGTAGCGTTCCTGCTCTCGTCGTCCTCGTCTTCTTCAGCACGCCGTCCTTGTGGCCAGGTGCTCCCATCAGAGGTCGGTAGATGAGAACGGAGTGGCCCCAGCCTGGAGCTCGGTCTCGGTTCGTGTCGCGCGCGCGGGCGAGGGAAAGCTGCGTCAGGGCGATGACGTGTCGGCCGTAGGGCTGTAGCTGCGGCCAAGTCGGACCAGATTGATCTCCTTCAGGGTTGCCTCGCGGGTTGTCCCGTGGGCTGTACCGCGTTTGTTTTGTTGTGTCGAGGGTTGTCTCGCGGGTTGTCCCGTGGTTGCCCCGCAGTTGTCCCGCGGGTTGTCCCGCGAGTTGTCCTATGGTTGTCCTGCGGGATTGTCCCGTGGGCTGTCCCGTGGGCTGTCCCGTGGCGCCACCCGAGGGCCCACGACAGCTTCGAAGCGGCCGAAGGGAGCCCCAAAAAGGCCCCGGCATGCCGCGGCGAGACCGCACGGCCGATTTCCCTTCTGTCGTGGTGCGCGATTCTGGTATACGAGCAGAACTTCCGAGACGGCCCAGGAGGCCACAAAGACCGCCCCAGGGTGGTTCAAAGGGCGCCCAGGAGGGCCCCAACATGGGCCCCAGACAGCCCCATAGGGGCCCTCGGCAGCCGGAGAGGGCCCTCAGACCGCTCCCTGACAGCCCCAGGCCCCCCCCCCCCACGACAGCCCCAGGAGAGCCCCATGACAGCCAAGAGGGAGAGAAGAGGGAGGTAAGCATAAAGAGGGAGAGGGAGGGAGGGGAAGACATTCGACATGGCTAATGCACTACGTGCACTGCTTTTCTTTGCAATCCAATGCGTATGTTGACGATTTGTCGCTTGGGCCTCGGCGTTTACCCCAGCCTCATCCGTGTCATACCCGTGATTTCTGCCGACACGTCATCGTTTGATGAGGGCAGCACTTAGCAAGTGCATGGTGGTACAGCACGTGGTCAGCGGGTGTTATTGAGCCCGCAGGGGGGGAGTCACTGTGGGCCCCCAGGGGGAAGCTTGCACGCAGAGTTTGCAACAATTGGGTGTTAGAGGGATATTGCCTCGTCCGGGGTCCGTACCGAACGTTCGGATGTTTCTTTGGGTCGTATTTGCGTCCTTCGGAGGATTGGGTGGTCTTGGAGGCAGCCAATGGCCTTCGGGGGTCCATGGGCCACGACGTGTGCGAGGGGTGTGCCGAAGTGAGGCTCCAGGGAGCCGTCTCGGGGGCCCGCTGAGCGTCCGACACTCACGAAGTGCGCGAGGGGTGGCCGAATTGAGGCTCCCACCAGAATGGTCCATTCTGGTGGGAGCCTCAATTCGGACATTCTTCTCCATTGGAGAAGACATTGGAGAAGACAGTGCACTGTCTTCTCCATTGGAGAAGACAGTGCACGCGTATCTTTACATCTTCCCGCAGCGAGGCGCGAGTCGCTCGTACCCTTCCGTGCCCCATGGAGCCCGAGAGCGCGCACCATTCATTGCGCAACATGCCGACATGAGAATGGAGGAGGAGGAGGAGGAGGCGTAGGAGGAGAGCAGGAACAGAGAAGTGAGGAGGGCAGGGCGGTGAGGAAGGTGTCTTCGATACATGATCGGCCGGCGGAATGCGCGAAGGCCCCTCTTGGCATGCCTTCCTGCACGCCAATCTCACCATCCTCTATGTCACCATCGTCTCATCACCTGCCCTCGACGCCCGACACGATCAGGGCCCGCAGGGGGCCCCGCCGAGTTGAGCCCCCAGAGCGGGCTACACGGCGGGCCCCCCGGGGGAACCTCGCACGCAGGTGTGGCAACCAGCGGGTGTCCGGGAGGTTGCCTCGACGAGGGTCGGCACCCATCGCTGGGGCCACGCCGGCGCCCCGCGGGGGCCAGCGCCCAGAGCGCCCTCCGAGGCAGATGGCCGAAGACGGCTCGAACGGGTCCTGGAGTCCCCCTTCGAGGCTGCCTTGTCGAGGCGGTCCCTCGCGAGGCTGCCCTTCCTCGCACGAGGGGTCATCTCCGAGGCCGAGCTGTCGAGGACGTCCCCAGCGAGACGGCAGTTGCTGCTACTCCGAGCCCCCCTTCCGAGGCTGGTCTGTCGAGCCTGCCCCTCGCAAAACGGCTCTTCGAGGCCATGGGATCACGCTTCATCCGTATATTTGTACGCACCCTAGGAGAAGTGTAAGTGCCGCTCGTCTATAGTTTCGCGTCTCCCAGGGGCTTCTAGGCGCAGACCACTTGTTTTCTTCCGTGCGCCAGGGGCCTGACATCTCAGACCGCACGCATTTCAATGTGCCACACGGAGAACGGATGTGCGGCTGCTCTGTGGAATGGAATGCGCGACGCCCCTCTCAGCATGCATGTTGCATGCTGCTCCCTCGCTTCCATCACACCCGTATGTCATAACCTGTCCTGGATGGACAGCACGGCGAGGGCCCGCAGGGGGGCCGCCCAAGTTGATCGCTTCGCTCGTTCCGCAGGCCCAGAGGTTCTCATCGCGGGCGTCTGCCCGCTGTCTCGTCGCCTTCTGCCGCTCTGCTGAGTGGTGACTGTTGCGTTGAGGCGTCGTGCGTGAGTCGTTGAGATCCTGTTCGGGATCAGGCTGTGGCTTGTTGGGCCCAGTTCGCTGCCTCTCGTGTTGTCGAGGGGCTGATTTGGGGCTCTCTGGGAGCCCTCTTCGACCCATCCAGGTGATTCCTCGGGCCCCGTCGCGGTCAGATTGTGCGATCTTGGAGGCTGCCCGCACGCTGACTTGCGGGCGCCAAGGCAGGGTGACAGGGGGAGGGGACGGGCTGTGCATTTTAGACATCCTTGCACCTTTCGGACACTGAGGTCTCGCTACGCATGCGAACGTAGAGTGCAAGAACAATCCCTCTGCTTGGTAACCTCTTGGGGCCTCTTGGGGCCGATTATTGGCTTTCTTTGGGGGTGTCTTTGGGACCTCTGGAGGCCTCTTGGGGGCTTTCTGGCAGTTTCGGAGGCCACCTTTTGGGGAAGGACTCGAAGTCTCAATTCGGGTTGCTCCTCTTGTTCCCTTCTTGGGAGCTTCTGGAGCCCTCTTGGGGGTCTCTTTGGCCTTCTTGAGCACCTCTTGGGTCGTCTTGGGGCCCTCTTGGTCCATTTTAGGGTCCTCTTGAGAGCCTCTTGGGCTGCCTTGGGCGATATTGAGTGCCTCTTTGACCGTCTTGTAGCATCGAAAGGCCGAACAGCTGAAATCCTGCAAAATCAGCTGGAAAATCAATGATTTTGGCCTCTCAGGGGGGGGGCCCACTGGGAGTGCTCTCTGGGTGCTTGGGAGTCCTCTTAGAACGCGAGGAGACCATCTTGAGCGTATTGGAGCGCTCTTGGACCGCGTCGGTCCCGCTCGGGCTCTCTTGCAGGCCCCCTGCAGCGCTCCTGGGGCGCTCTTGGGGGTCGTGAAGGCCGCGCCCGGAGCGCAAACCACCTCTGCTTCCGGCGCGCTGCCGTCGCCGCAGGTCTGGTGCACACTTGACCAGGAGGAGGAGGAGGAGGAGGAGGAGGAGGGAGGAGGAGGAGGAGGAGAGGAGGAGGAGGAGGAGGAGGAGGAGGAGGAGGAGGAGGGGACCTTCAGGCCCCCCTCCACGCGCCTGGTCTGGTGCGGTGGGGGGGGTCGTCAAGGAGTGTGCCCAGAGGGCTTCAGACCCTGGAGGATGCCTTATCTGACGAGGGGATCGTCGTGAAAGCCATGGCCAAGACTCGATTACAGTTCCACCGGCCTCCAGACCCTGGATTCCTTATCTAAGGGTTCCTTATCCAATACCCCCACCGCAACATAGAAACACTCGGAACCTCTTGCCATGAACCTCAGCACTCCTTCGGCCTGTTGGGCCGGCGAGTTGCGCGCTCATGGGCCGGCCTCAGCGTTGGCTTCGAACGCCGTGCGGGTGGCATTTTGCCGCGAATCGGAAGATGTTGTAGAAGCGACCGCATCAGCTAGCACCCAGCCTCGTGTCGAAGGAAGACATTCGATCCCAACGCTGTCAGCTCATAGGGTGGCTATTTCGGCGACGGCGTGCAATCAGACACTGCATGGGCTCGTTCGATGTTGCGGTACACATCGGCATCCATCAGTCACATCCAGGTAATACTTCCAGCTGGTCGCTACATGTAGACTTGTCCGATGCGGTTCACATCGTCCTCAAAGTAGCCTACAGGCTCTCGTCGGCAAAGCCCCGAATGCCGAGGCTAAACATTTGCTACAGTGCTGTCGCCAGTGATGCCTGCTGAACCGTCTCCTGCTTGGTTGAGATCAGATGCGCATGGTAAGAGGAACAATGCGCCTGCTGAAGCCGAGGAGCCCGCTAGCTTGGGTATCATGCATTCTAGCCTGCAGGGGCCAGCTTCACCGCTGCAGGGCCCCACCCTGCGCAGACGTGGCTCAGATTGCGACAGACATTTGGAGATGCGTATGCAAGAAGCTTCATGGCAGTGACTCGGACGCGCTTGTACCTGTGCTCCGTGGTTCCATCTTCCGTCCTGGGCATCAACAGAATGGCCGATGGCATGCCCCAGGACCCGCTCAGGCAGCGCACCGGACGCCACCCTGGATGAGGACAGCTCTGCTCCAGAGCCCGGGGAAGGAGGTGCCTTCAGGCAGTCCTCCAAGCGAGATCAATCGGTCCAGAGCTTTCCGGAACGCTCCCAGAGATTTCCGATCGGAGAGGCCTGACGGCCGGTGCCGCCGACCCTGATCGAAAGGGCTAGGAGTGGGGGGAGGAAGCGGAGGATGAGGAGGAGGAGGAGGAGGAGAAGGAGGAGCAGGAGGAGGAGGAGGAGGAGGAGGAGGAGGAGCAGGAGGAGGAGGAGATTTCCGATTTGTGCCGGTCCGGTCTTCGTCTTCGTCTTGTGCCCGTGCCGATGGTTTCCTCCGCAGCTCCGCTTGCCAGGGGGAGGGAAAAAGGGGGGGACCCGAGGCCCGAGGCCCGAGCAGGAGGCTCCTCCTCCTCCTCCTCCTCCCCTCCTCCTCCTCCTCCTCTCCCTCCTCCTCCTCCTCCTCTCCTCCTCCTCCTCCTCCTCCTCCTCTCCTCCTCCTCCTCCTCCTCTCCCTCCTCCTCCTCCTCCTCCTCCTCCTCCTCCTCCTCCTCCTCCCTCCTCCTCCTCCCCCTCTTCCTCCCCCTCCTCCTCCTCCTCCCCTCTCCCCTCCTCCTCCTCCTCCTCCTCCTCCTCCTCCTCCTCTCCTCCTCCTCCTCCTCCTCCTCCTCCTCCTCCTCCTCCTCCTCCTCCTCCTACTCCTAGTCCTCCTCCTAGTCCTACTCCTAGCCCGAGCCCGAGGCAGAGCGACAGAGCTCGGCGGCGAGCGAGGGGAGGAGGCGAGGAGGAGGAGGCCTTCTCAGAGGGTTCGGAAGGGGTCGGGCCTTCCGAGAAGTGTTCTCGGCCTTCCCCGAAGCCGCAGAAAACCGATCCGAAGGCTGGGGGGCTTCTGAGAAGCCCCGCCGGCCTCTGAGAAGGCCTGCTCCGTCTCACTTCCCCTTCTGGGCGCGCCGCCGAAGAGCGGACTGAACTGCACCAGGCGGTCGCCGTCAGCGAGGACGGGACACTGCTGAGCAGCTCCGGCTGGGACAGCGGCGAGATATCCTTCGGGCTTGCGCCGCTGAGAGGGCCGAGAATCTCTCCCCTTCTCTCTTTTTTTTTGTCTTCTTTTTCTCTCTCTCTCTCTCTCTCTCTCTTTCTCTTTATCCCCCCCCCCCTTTATTTCCCTTTCCCTCTCGTTATCCTTGATTCTCGTCGTCCTCCTCCTCCTCCTCGTCCTCGTCCTCCTCGTCTGTCCTGCGGTAAACCATACGCAAAGGCAAGCCTGGAAGGAGCTCTGCTTTGCCCTTCTTCCTTCTCCCCTCCCTGCGCCCTCCTTGCTTCTCCCCTCCCCTCCTCCCCGGTCCTTACCTCCTTGGCTCCCACCCTCGCGGTGCCGAGAGCCACCGCCCGGTCCGTCCGCGATGTTTCCAGCAGTGTTCCGCATACGACGGCACCAAGCAGCGACTGGGCTCACCCGCGGCATTGTGGCCTCCTCCTCTGAGCAGGGCCTTGATGCTATGGCTGCCATCCTAGAGGGCTGCGAGCGGCTGAGCCGATTGCCCCGCCAACTCTGTTTTATGATTGTGCTCGTGCTCGCTGAGCCAGGCCAGGGCCACCGAACCATAATTTTGTGTGCAGGCTTGTAAAGGGTGTGGCACCGGCTCCGTCGCCGAGCTATCAGTGGTGTGCATGCGAGGCTGCACTGGCCTTTTTGGGGTTTAGTCGCTGATCGCAGTGCCTTGGACTTGTCGTAGCTTCAGGCAACTCGCAGCGAGGCAGCATTATGCTCGAGCAATCACAGCTGGCTATACATGTTGGCTTTCAGTAAATTCTATTTTGGGATCCCACTGGAACTCTTACGCGACCGAGTGCTAGCTGCTGGCTTTCCTCTGGCGATGATGCGGCTATTTTTGAACACGTGGTAGGCGCAACGACCGATTCGTCTAGGACATGCACCACAGCGGAGTGGCCCTATGAACTGTGAGAGGGCTGCCAGCTAGCTGCGCGTGCGCTGATGTTGCTGTGGGTGTTTTTTCCGTAACAGAGTATGATGCGGATGTAGCTAGATTCCCCGTGGTCGGTTGTACGGGCTACGTTGATGACACCGGAGTCCACGTGAGTGGGAATGATCGGGACATCGTAGTAGGAGTGGATGTCCAAGCAGGCCTAAGTTTCAAAGTCACCTCCAAGAGACTACAGGCGACATTGAATAATAAGGCTGCCGTAGTCGCCAGTGACCCCGCGATGGGGCAGGAAGTGGCGGATAGGATCGGACTGGACCAGAACAAGGCCAAGCATGCGGTGTCTTATCTAGGTCTGGTTTTCTCTGCCGCTTGTTGCACAGCGCGCGGAGGAGTGCTTGCCAAGGAACGTTGTCGCATCAGGAAAGCCCGACAACGGTTCAAAGCCTCCAAGCTCGAGTCGATGCGCAAGGCGGAGGAGAGACTGGGTAGAGCACACTCCTCTGAAATCAAGATGGCAGCGCAGTGCGATGCGGAAGTCAATGGAGTTGACGACCATGAACTGCTTACCCTACGCCGCCAGGCTGCCAATTACCTGTCACCAAACACGCGAGGTGCGAGCCTCAAAGCCAAGCTTGCTTTGCACGATGACCCGACCGTGCGAGAAGTTTTGGGTCCAGCCCTCCAATGGTGTAGACTGGTGGCAAGTTGTTGAGTTTCCTTCGGAGGCCCCAGTGGCCTTGCTGATCTTGTCCTAATGTGGGACAGCGTTTTCACAATTGTTCCTGGGACTTCCTGGGACCGAGCCCATGGACCGATTTCTCGGATTCCCTTGTGCCTGGACCGTGCAGGTTGGACGGCCGAGTCTGCCGCCGTGTGGAGGAACCAGGACGGAATCAGCATCCAGCTGCTGCAATTAACGCAAGCGAGATTGGCTAAGATGTTTCAGTTATCAGTTGCCCATCCAGACCGCTAATGAGATTGCGCTGGGGGGGAACGGGGCTTGCTGAACGAAGTAGGGCCGGCTTGGATGGAGTGCGTGCGGCTGTGAAAGGCAAGAAGTACAATGAGTACCAGAAGTATATTGTGCGAGCCTGTGCAACAGGTTGCCTCTGGACGGAGGCCCTTGCCCACCAGAACGTTGCTCGTGCGGTCAGTTGGACACCGCGCACCATAGGCTCCACACATGTACATACCGTCCGTGCGATCGCCCAGGCCAGGAATGAGGCACAAGCGCACCCCCTTCCAACCTGAGAGACCAGAGGCTGATCCACAATCCGTTCTAATCGCCAGAGGGATCGTTTGCGTAAAGCCTACGTTCCCCCTGTGGTCGCTGACCCGGTTGCCAAAGTCCTCAACAGGGAGCGGTCTGCCGTGGGATCTCCTAGAGCCCGCAGAGGCCACTCGCTCTGCAGGTGGTCGCGCTCGCTGCCTCTTTCAGTCGACGGTGGCAGGAGCGCCAGCTACCTGCCAGGAGCCCGGAAGCGCCGCCGCCGCCGCGGCCGAGGCCCAGGCGGGGCGCGGAGGAGCGCGAGGGGAAGGCCGAGGCTCCGCAGACAGGGGGCCCGAAGCGGAGTATGGGGGCGGATGCGGCCCTGGACGCGGTTGCAGCTCCGCTCACCAGCAGGTGAGGCCCGACAGTTCGGGCGCGCCTGCGCGCTCCGTCTCGAGGGGGTCGCGAGAGGCTCGCGCAAGCTCGAGTGCGCGAGGATCGGTGGGTCGCGCCCTCGCCTTCCCTCCCTCTCTCCCTCGGAACTTGTGCGGGGAGGATCAGGAGCAGATGAACAGGAAGAGGGAGCGCGAAGCCGATGAGATTGACAGGAGGATGGAAAAAAAGTGGGCGGTTCGACGGACGGCGGCCTTGAGCAGCGAGGCCGCCGAGGAGCAGAAGGAAGCCCAGGAGACGAGGGGTCGATCGGGGCGGCGACGAACGGGCGAGCCAGGTCCTGACTGCGACTCTGCCCTCGGCCGTCTCGGCTCGATCCGAGAGTCGCGGGGCGCGGCGCGAGCGGGGGGGCCAGGGAATGGCCCGCCGGCCGCTTGCGCCACCGCGGAGGGCGCTGACCCCGCGTCGCGTGCGAGCGCGCACCAAAGCCAGCCGCGCCTCTGACGAGCAAGGGACAGGCCCGCCGAAGCAGAAGCCACGGACCGACCCTGGCCGTCGAGACGCCGCGTTGCCCTGACCGAGCCACTTCAGGAAGGAAGGGCATCGCGTGGGGGCTCAAGCGCGGGCCCGTTCCACAACGTCCACGCGACGAGGCCGCAGTGATCTGAGGGCTCTCGGATCGAGCGGGCGCTCGGCCCAGCGAATCTGTCAGGAGGGCCGCCGCTGTGGCCGGTGCCGCGTCACAGCGCAGAGGGTCGCTGCCCTGTCGCAGTGAGATATCACCAGCGGTCGCACAGGGCCTGCGACGGAACCGGACCATGGGCGAAGGGCTCCTTCCGCTTCAAGTGCAGGTGAAGGCTGGACGGATCGTCTCGGCATGTCCCGATCCACGAGATGGGTGCGCGCGTGGATTGCGGGGGACAGCATGTGGCGTCTGTTGCTCCGGGGAGACGACGCGCCGAAGTTCCTCGCCGCCAGGACCCGGCACCCAGAGTGGCAGGACGACGCGGTGCATTACCAGTCGCTGGGCAACGCCGCGGGGTCGTCGAGGGTGAAGGCGCTGGCTTATCCTGGACCTGACTTCGTGGACGCTGAGGACGAATGTAGGGCCGGATCGCAGCGGCGGACCGATTCGCGCTGGCAGGACCGTCGAATGGATCGCCGACCGGGTGCAAGGGATGCGACCGAGCCGACGCAGATGAAGGTCGAACCACTGCAGATGGTGAGCGCTTTGCCCGAGCCGGACGACGTAGTCAGACACTGCCGTCGCTGGCCAGGAGCTCCAGTGCCGCGTAGGGACTGGAAACGCTGGGGCACAGGATTTCCGCTTCCGGGACTCTGGTTTGGAGAAAAGGGTTTCGAGCGGTACGGAGAGGCTGCGTGGGAACTCAAGTACCGAGCCCTGACCGACCACATCCTCAAGACGCGGAACAAGGATTTCCGCCATTAGACCTACGCGGGTAGCTTCTCGTGGGACACGATGAAGACCTGCGCCGGCGCGGAAACGGAAAGAGCGCTGTAGCAACCTGCCCGAGAGGGCTCATGGCACCCTTCGCTCTTGGGAACCTTGGTGCTCCGAGACTTTTACGTTGCCGCTCGCTCTTGGGAACTTTGGTGTTGAGAGTTGTGTGCGTCACCGTTCGCTCTTGGGAGCCTTGGTGTACACGAGTTTGTCACGTCACCGTTCGCTCTTGGGAGGCTTGGTGGGAAGAGCTTGTTACGTCACCACTCTCTGCTGGGAGCCCTGGTGTTCAGAGATGTTTACTGTGCCGCTTGCTCTTGGGAGCCTTGGTGTAACGAGCTTTTCACGTCACCTTCGCGCTTGGGAGCCTGGGTGTGAAGAGCTTCTAACGTCTCCTCTTCCTCCTCCTCCTCCTCCTCCTCCTCCTCCTCCTCCTCCTCCTCCTCCTCCTCCTCCTCCGGCTCCTCCGCCTCCGCCTCCGCCTCCGCCTCCGCATCCGCATCCGCATCCGCATCCGCGTCCGCGTCCGCATCTGCTTCCGCCGCCTCCTCCTCCGCCTCCTCCTCCTCCTCCTCCCCCTCCTCCTGGGGCCCGCTTGGGAGCCTCCTGGGGCCCTCTTTGGGCTCTCTTGGGGCCGTCTGGGGCCCTCTTGGACCCTATCGGGACCCTTGTGGGTCGTCTGGGGGCCCTCTTGGACCGTTTTCGGCCCCTGTGGGGGGTCTGTGGGGCCGTCTTGGGAAGATCTTTGGGGCCTATTGGGCCGTCTTGGGCCTGTCTGGGGGCCCTCTTGGACCGTTTTCGGCTCCTTTGGGGCGCCTCTGGGGCCGTCTTGGGACGATCTTTGGGGCCTCTTGGGCCGTCTGGGGCCCTTCTGGGACGGAACAAGGGAGAACCCGAAAACCTAAAGCAACCCAGGAGAAATCAATATGTTTGGCCTCCTGAGGCCCTCTCGGGGGCCCTCTCGAAGGCCTCTGGAGCCGTCTCGAGACTCTCTTGGACCGTCTAGCGGCCATCTGAAGCTCTCTTGGGGCCGTCTTGGGGCCCTCTTGGGCCGTCTTGGGGCCCTCTGACCAGTCCACTAGAAAACATACGAAGAAATGGGCCATGGGAGCCGCCCGGGCGGGAGCCGCTTCACTCGAAAAAATACGCGGGAAACGGGCCATTACCACCGCCACGCCCGCGCCTCCACCCCCTCTGCACCCCCCCTAAGGAGGGCTTCGCCCCTGCTCAAAGCCACTCGCTCGTACCTCGCTCTTTCCGTCATCCTTCGGCACGGGGCGAGAGCACATCTCGACAACGACCCAGAGCGGACCGACGACGACGAACGGTTCATGCAAGTGGCCGAGCTATGTGAACATTGGTTGGTCAAAGGGCTCCAGGCGAACTGGAAGACGGTGCTGTGCGTGGCTCACTTCGGAAATGGCCACTGCTCAAGCTGACGCCGAGCCCTGAAGGATGGGAATGGTGGGTCGGATGCCAGTCGGGCCACGGACCCGCGCTTGCATCTATGTTTGGAGGCACCGGCCCCAGAGAGCAGTTGTCCCGGGGACAGCCCCGGTAGCGGGAGACCATCTGCCACGGGGCGTTTGTGGGCCAGGCGCCGTCGATCATGCGGCTGGGAATCCTGCGGCTAGATCGCGGCGACATCCACATAGCGAGACGCGTCCAGGCGACGGGCGGACAGGCAGGCAATCCGCAAGGACGGAACGCGCATGCTGAAGTGGAGCTGACCACGCACTTGGACAAATTCCTTTGCGACGGCGAACCCGCGACGGTCAGGCTTGCGCCGAATGGAGCGGCACTGACGACGGGGGCAAAATGGGCCCCCAACGGGACGGAATATACCTCTACGAGACCTGCATCCCAACCAGCGCCATCCGACTCATCAAGGCGGCGAGGAGTGGCGGCGTGGCAGTGGCGGAAATAACGAGGCGAAGAGAGTGAGCCGCCAGGCCGCTCGAAGTGCCTGTGCCGCTGCCAGCCGGGCGAGGGGGGGACCAGATGACGCCGAACCGCCAGGGCCGGTAACCCCGCCGCCAGGTCCGACGCCGACCACCCCGCCGTCGCCAGACAAAGAAGATACAGAAAAAGAAGCCGAAGGAGAACCCGAGCAAGGGGCGGAATCGGACCGCCAGCCCGGGAAATAACCCCTTCATACCAGGCCACGAGCGAGACTAGGACCTGCGTCTCGGCGGCAGCGATCATAGGTGTTGATGGTGGCAAGTCGGAGTATTTCGCTTACTATAACCGCGGAAAAACCCATGAGAGCGACAACAGCCAACCCCGATGGAGTCTCTCCTATGCCCATGCTCGAGGACAGGAAAGATTACGACACAGGAAACATGTCCACTGGATGATTGGGTAAGTGGAAGACGAATGCGGAGACCTCAAGCGCCTCTTGGTAAGTCATTTGACCGACTAGGACGCAGAGGACATGCTCCACCTGAACGGAGCCCTTTATGCATGCCATGCTGCGGCGTTGCGGGCAGCAGAGCATGCGGTGGCCGGGATCAGGAGCACCGCATCAGGAAGCGCAGAATCAGCAACAACCCAGGGCGGACCCACCAGAGACCGCCCACAGACTGCAGCAACCGACCCAGCGGACCCTATCACAGGCCGCTCACCAGGAGCAGCGCTTTCTTGCACCTCCTTCCATCCCCATCCTCGCCCTCACGCATCACCCTTGTTCCCTCGCCCACTCCCCCCCAGTCGACCGCCGCCGCGATTCCAGCGGCCCCCAGCACGGGAGCCCTCGGATTTGTCTGGAACGCGGACGCCAGCCTGTTCGCGCCGCCGAGCGACGCAGGCGCGCGCCCCTCGCGCGCCGCGGGAGGAGGAGGAGGAGGACGAGGAAGGAGGAAGAGGAGGACGGAGGGAGGAGGCGGAGGAATGGAAGTGAGGACTAGGACGGTTAAGGCGATGATGGTGAGGAGGATGACGGCGACGTTGAGAGGCTTAGGAAGAGGAGGAAGATGGGTAGAAGGAGGAAAATAGTGATGGTTGCGTGTTAGCACTTCATCTCCGAGTCACCGCAGGCCGTCGTTGGTGGTCCGCTGCCGCGTCTGCTGAAGTGTCTTGTTCTTTGGTTTGTGGGTCCCCTCCTCGTCGGCGGTTTGGTGCGTTGGTCCTCGGTTCCTCCTCTGTCCCTGCACGGACCATTTCGCTTGCTCGGTGTGCCCCTTGGTGGTGTCGCCCAGGACGCCCGCCATCTTAATGGTGGGAGGGGGCATCGGTTGTAACAGGAGATGGTGGCGATGGTGGTGACGATTGTGCGGCGCAGGAGCAGGAGGAGGAGGAGCACCAAAGTAAGTGTAAGGCGCATCAGCGACGTTGCAATACACCGTGCTTCCAAATTCCCTCTTCACAGGACCCTACAAATATTTCTTTGCATATCGGGAAATGCCCCTTGGGAAACAAACGTTTGAGAATCCTCCATCGTGACAAATCACCATTATTGAGACTCCAGCGTCGAAGGTGAACGTGACTGTTGCGCCCTGGCAATCCTAAGACGTGACAGAACACCATTCCTGGAACTTCAACACCGCGAACCAGCATGACTGACGCGTTAAGGCCATCCCATTGTTCGACAGAGCATTATTCTTTGAAGCCGTTGCAAATATTCAGAGGAATGAGCGCAGCGTTGAGGCGAGAACCTAATTTTGATATTTAACCGCCCTTCAGGAGTGAAATGGTGGCAAACGTTTAAGACGAATGTGCGCGTCGCTAGGGCGGGAACCCAAAGCATTTTGAAAACGACCCGCCCTCCATCCGTGAAATATTTGCAGATCGTTAAGACGAGTGTGCGCGGCGGTGAGGCGAACGCCACAGTTTGAAAACGGCCCGTCATCCATCCGTGAAGTTGTTTCATTTCAAAGTGAATGCGCGCAGCTCTAAAGCTAGAGCCTCATGTTGCAAACGGCCCACCCTCCATCCGTGAATCTGTTGTACATTTCAAACTTCAATATCGCAAATGATGAGGGAGTCTCAGTGTCACCCAGCCCGCCCTGCCGAAACGCTTCGGGGTGCGACATCGAGGATTTATTGTGAAGGCCTTACGGCCAGTGCCGCCGACCCTGAAGGCGGGACCTCCCCCGGGACCCCAGGTTCCCCTCCCAGCCCCCGCCCACAGGGGGAGCCCCTCCTTGTCCCCCCTGTCCAAAGGTGGGGCCGCCCCCTGGGATCCGTCGGGACCCCCTGGGGGGGGGGGCCCGGGGGGAGGACCCCTGGGGGGGGGGGCCGCAAAAAAAAGTTAACGCCCCGTTCCCGTTCCCGTTCCCCCTCTCTCTCTCTCTCTCTCTTGTTCTCTCTCTTTCTCTCTCTCTCTCTCTCGATCTCTCTCTCTCTCTCGCCCTCTCTCTCTCTCGCCCTCTCTCTCTCTCTTTCCCCCTCCCGCTCTCTCTCTCTCTCTCTCTTTCTCTCGCGTCCAGGGGGTTTCCTGGGACCCAAATCTTGCAAACGCCATAAGAATATCAATCATTGCAGGTCCCTTCCACTCTGAAAAGGGGAATCAGGAGGGAGGCCCCAGAAAGGCCGCGGACGCTTGGAGGCTTGTTGGGCTCTCCTGAGAGGCCTCGCGGGGGCCTCTTAGAAACAGGTTTCAGGTTTCTTGGGGCCATTTGGGGGCTTCTTGGGTACGTCAGGGGGGATGTCTTGGGGGTCTCTTGAGAGTTCGCTGGCGGTCTCGGAAGGTATCTGTCAGACGCCTACGGCGAATCATCGCCGCCCCTTGCCTTTTGGAAACGCCTATGCGGCCAAGCGTTGGGGCAAAGTTTGGCCAATGTGTTGGACCTTGTGTTCCCCCAGCCGGAGTGTGGCCACCTTGAGTCCGTCTTGGAGGCCATTCTGGCCGTCCTGGAGGCCATACTGGACCATCCCAGCAGTCTTGAATGCCATCTCTTACGTGTCTTGAGCCATCTTGGAGGCAAACTTATCCATCTTGGAGGCAACCTTGGCCGTCTCCCGCGTTGCTCTTCTTTTTTTTCCGTCCTCCTCCTCTTCCTCCTCCTCCTCCTCCTCTTCTTCCTCCTCCTCCTCCTCCTCTTCTTCCTCCTCCTCCCTCCTCCCTCCCTCCCTCCCTCCTCCCTCCCTCCCTTCTCCCTCCCTCCTCCCTCCTCCCTCCCTCCTCCCTCCTTCTCCCTCCTCCCTCCTCCCCCCTCCTCCCTCCCTCCCTCCTCCTCCCCCCCCTCCCTCCTCCTCCCTCCTCCCTCCTCTTCACTTCTCCCTCCCTCCCTCCTTCTCTCTCTCCTCCCTCCTCCCTCCCTCCCTCTTTCTCTCTCCTCCTCCTCCCTCCTCCCTCCTCCCTCCCTCCCTCCTCCTCCCTCCTCCCTCCTCTTCACTCCTCCCTCCCTCCCTCCTTCTCTCTCCTCCTCCTCCCTCCTCCCTCCCTCCCTCTTTTCTCTTCAACCTTCTCCCTCCTCCTCCTCCTCCTCCCTCCTCCTTCTCTCTCTCCTCCCTACTCGCTCCCCCCCTCCTTCTCTCTCCTCCTCCCTCCTCCCTCTCCCTCCCTCCCCTCCCTCCTCTCTCCTCTCCTCCTCCCTCCCTCCCTCCCTCCTTCTCTCTCCTCCTCCTCCCTCCTTCTTCCCTCCGTCCCTCCCTCCCTCCTCCTCCCTCCTCCCTTCTCCCTCCCTCCCTCCTCCCCTTCTATCCTCTGGAAGTGGCACGGGCGGCGGGAACGGGAACGGGAACAGGAACGGGAACGGGAACGGGAACGGACCCCTGGGGCGTTCGCGCGCCTTTACGGGGGGGCCCCCCCAACCCCCGCCCTTTATCAGTGCCCCCTTATCAATAAGCATCCCCTCCCCCAAGCGACCGGCAGCCAACCAGGACCAATAAGGATCCCCCCCACCATCCTTGTAAAAAATGAACCCAGCGCGACCCCAATTGAAGAGCTGTGTTCTGTTGCATGGGCGCAGTGCTTGGCATTGCTTTCCATGGCTTGCCATTGCTTCGCATTGCTCGACATTGCTTGGCATTGCCTGGCATTGCTTGGCACTGCTTGGCATTGCTTGGCATTGCTTGGCATTGCTTGGCATTGCTTGGCAATGCTTGGCAATGCTTGGAACGGGCATAGTAAGACGACGAGGCACCCGAGGCGGGGAATCCAGGGAATTCGGAGAACCCGAGGAATCCAGGGAACCCAGGGAACTCGGAGAACCCGAGGGACCCAGGGAACCCCAATAACCTCCGGGCAACGGGCAACGCAAAACAATAGAAGGCACCGGGGGCGGGGAGCCCGAGGAACCTCCGAGGAACCTGAGGAACCCGAGCAACGGGCAAAGTCAAATGTTCCAGGTTGCGGGTTTTTCAGCGCTCCCTTGTGGGAGTGGTTGCATTTCGACCGGGCGGATGGCACCCCTGGGGCCCTCGGGCGCGCTTGGGCCACACGGCTGCGAGCAACACCGAACGCGTGACATGGTGGAGACTGACGTGGTGGCATGACTGCATGCGTGTGCATCAGCGAACGCGCGAGACGGTTGAGTCCGGTGTGGTGGCGGCGGGGAACCCGAGGAGCCTGGGGAACCCGAGAAACCTTAGAG
Organism: Prorocentrum cordatum; assembly: GCA_963575745.1. Lineage (NCBI taxonomy): Eukaryota > Dinophyceae > Prorocentrales > Prorocentraceae > Prorocentrum > Prorocentrum cordatum. The sequence continues at coordinate 41,147 of CAUYUJ010014185.1, read as the reverse complement.
GAACGGGCAACGTAACAATACGAGGCACCCGGGGCGGGAACCCCCGGAAACTTGAGAAACCCAGGGAACTTGCGAGCAACGGGCAACGTAACGATAGGAGGCACCGGGGGCGGGGAACTTGGGGAAGCCAGGGAACTTCTGAGCATCGGGCAACGTAACATTTAGTACATACCAACCTGTAACCAAGTAAGAACCCTTTAGGCAAGCCGAATTGGGGACAAATTGTGAAGTCCACTTCTTGCCACTATCTCGGGTCATGGTTGGGGGGGCGCGAGCATTTTGCATTGTTGTTTGACAGGGGGACGGCGGGGCTGCTTGTATAGTGCCTATTGCACGCGGGGCCAGCATCCTTGTCAACACACACTAGCATGCACTTCGACGCATAATCTGGATCATGCGCGGGCACCCCGCGATAGCTGTGCATTGGTCTTTGGATGGGACGGCGGGGGTGCTGGCATCTTGCCTGATGTGCGCAGGCCCACGGGACACTGTTATGACCGCTCCGCCGCGATGGCGCACGCGTTTTCGGCAAAGGTGCTGGGGGCCGACACATTGCCCGATGTGTACTGCCACGTGCTCAGGCGCACCTGGCGCACTCTGCGCGTGCCCCGAACGTGGCGCACCCGGCGCTGCTGGAGCACGTGGCGTACATGGCGCACGTGGATCACGTGGCGCATCTGGCGCACCATGCGTGCCTGGCACGCTTGGACCACAAGGATGCCTGCCGCACCTGACGCGCGTGGCGAGCCTGGCACGTGTGTACATGGGTTGTGTACATGAGTTCTGTCTTGTTCCTATTGTGTGCCCATCCAAAGACGACCGCTGAACATGCTGAGGCCCGGGTGCTACTTCTGTGTTGGGAGGGCGAACGGGAGTGAGCGAGACAGCTTGTGGGCGGGGAGGGTGTCTTGACCCCCCATCCCGTACCCCTTCCCCCTACCCCCTCCGTCATTCATGGCAGGGAAAGAGGGAAGGGAATCGACTTACCTACGCCGTTCCTTTTTTTATCGTTCCTCAATTTTCTTGGGACTGGAGAAGGGGTCGACGAAGACGACGACAGCTCTCAGCACACGCCGAAGTGTCGGCGAATTCATAAAATCATCCTGGCGAAGGACCCAACCATGCGCAGTTGTGAATATCGCATTGCGGGTGCCGCTTTCGGTGGCGCTCCCTGTGGGGCCACGAAACGCTGTGCTGGGTGGGGGTGACGCATGCGGGCGGCACCACTGGGGCCTTCGGTGGAGGTCCCTGTGGGGCCACGAAACGCTGTACTGGGCGGGGGTGACGCATGCGGGTGGCACCACTGGGGCCGTCGGTGGAGCTCCCTGTGGGGCCACGAAACGCTGTGCTGGGTGGGGGTGGCGCATGCGGGCGGCACCACTGGGGCCTTCGGTGGAGCTCCCTGTGGGGCCACGAAATGCTGTGCTGGGGTGGGGGTGACGCATGCGGGCGGCACCACTGGGGCCTTCGGTGGAGGTCCCTGTGGGGCCACGAAACGCTGTGTTTGGTGGAGGTGCCGAAATGGGTGTGCGGGACGCATGCGAGCGGTGGCACTGGGGCCTTCGGTGGAGCTCCCTATGGGGCCACGAAAGCGTGTGAGGGGTGTGCCGAATTGGGTGTGGCTGACGCATGCGGGCTGGGGCCACGAAACGTGTGAGGGGTGTGCCGAATTGGATGTGGCTGACGCATGCGGGCGGCGGCACTGCGGCCTTCGGTGGAGCTCCCTATGGGGCCACGAAAGCGTGTGAGGGGTGCCGAATTGGGTGTGGCTGACGCATGCGGGCGGCAGCACTGGGGCCTTCGGTGGAGCTCCCTATGGGGCCACGAAACGTGTGAGGGGTGTGCCGAATTGGGTGTGGCTGACGCATGCGGGCGGCGGCACTGGGGCCTTCGGTGGAGCTCCCTATGGGGCCACGAAACGTGTGAGGGGTGTGCCGAATTGGGTGTGGCTGACGCATGCGGGCGGCGGCACTGGGGCCTTCGGTGGAGCTCCCTATGGGGCCACGAAACGTGTGACCCGACGTGTGAACTGACGCATGCGGGCGGCGGCACTGGGGCCTTTGGTGGAGCTCCCTATGGGGCCACGAAACGTGTGAGGGGTGTGCCGAACTGGGTGTGGCTGACGCATGCGGGCGGCAGCACTGGGGCCTTCGGTGGAGCTCCCTATGGGGCCACGAAACGTGTGAGGGGTGTGCCGAATTGGGTGTGGCTGACGCATGCGGGCGGCGGCACTGGGGCCTTCGGTGGAGCTCCCTATGGGGCCACGAAACGTGTGAGGGGTGTGCCGAACTGGGTGTGGCTGACGCATGCGGGCGGCAGCACTGGGGCCTTCGGTGGAGCTCCCTATGGGGCCACGAAGCGTGTGAGGGGTATGCCGAACTGGGTGTGGCTGACGCATGCGGGCGGCAGCACTGGGGCCTTCGGTGGAGCTCCCTATGGGGCCACGAAAGCGTGTGAGAGGTGTGACGATGATGGTGATGATGACGATGATGGTGGGTGATGACGATGATGATGATGATGATGATGATGATGATGATGATGATGATGATGATGATGATGATGATGATGATGATGATGATGATGATGATGATGATGATGATGATGATGATGATGATGATGATGATGATGATGCTGATGACGATGATGATGATGATGACGATGATGATGATGATGCTGATGGGAGGAGGGAGGAGGGGGAAGAGGAGGAGGAGGAAGAGGAGAGGAGAGGAGAGGAGAGGAACGCGGGGCACCGTCGTTTCAAAACGAGGACCCAACACCACAGGATGGTTGGGAAAAAGGAAACAGGCGGGGTAAGAAGGGAAGGATGAGGATAAGGAGGAGGAGGAGGAGGAGGAGGAGGAGGAGGAGGAGGAGGAGGAGGAGGAGGGGGGAGGGGGACGAGCGGGAGGAGGAGCAGGAGGATGGTGACGATGGTGAGGACGATGATGATGATTGCGATGCTGATGAGGATGGTGATGGTGGTGAGGACAAGGAGGAGGAGGAGGAGGAGGAGGAGGAGGAGGTCCCTCTGTCCTTCCCCTTCTCCCCTTTCTTCTGCCATCCCCCGCTCTACCCTTCTCCGTCCCTCCCCCCTCCTTCCCATCTATTCCCTCCTCCCCTCTCCGTTCTTCCCCCCTCCCTCCTTCCCCCCGCCCTTCCTTCCGAGTCAGTCGGGCTTCTGCCCGCTCGACATCTGATACGCTGGCTCTGGCGGCCCTGTTTATTCATGTGCGCGTCGCAGGTGTTGGGGTGAAGAGGAAGGCCGGCGAGGACGGTGAGCCCAAGCACCCAAAGTTCAGCTTGAAAGGGCATAGCCAGGTAGCGACTTGCTTGCACTTTGGGGCCAGTGCGCGCTACCCGTTCACGCTGCTGAGTGGTGGGGTGGGGGGATCGGTGCAGAATTTGGTGGTAAAGCTGCGCATCATGTAGCAAGAGACTCTCTCCTCGCTCCTCCTCCTCCTCCTCCTCCTGCTCCTCCCCCTCGTCGTCATCATCATCATCGTCATAAGCAGCATCATCATCATCATCATCATCATCATCATCATCATCATCATCATCATCATCATCATCATCATCATCATCATCATCATCATCATCATTATCATTATCATCATCATCATCATCATCATCAGCATCAGCATCAGCACCAGCATCAGCATCAGCATCGTCATCATCATCATCACCATCGCCATCGTCATCGTCATCATTACCATCATCATTACCATCATCATTAACATCAGCATCCTCACCAGCATCATCATCATCGTCTTTATCATCGTCCTCGTCATGCTCATCATCATCACCATCGCCATCATCAGCATCATCATCGTGATCCGTAATCGTTCTCCTCATCATTTACCTCCTCCTCCTCCTCCTCCTTCCCCTCCTCCTCCCTCCGTGGTGAGCCGCCGCGATCCCACCTGGCGCCGAGCCCCCACAGCTTGACGCCTTTCCCTCCGCTTTCCTGCCCTGCCCGCGCTGTCCTCTGACTGTGCCTGCCGCCGACTCCGCGCTCCCCCTCCCCGTCCTCCCACTCTGTCGTCGGTCGTGTCGTTTCGGGTTTCCCGTTGGTTAGCTGTCGTGTCGTTGTCGCCGTCGCCGTCTTCGTCTGCCGCCGTCGGGTTTCCCGTTGGTTAGCTGTCGTGTCGTTGTCGCCGTCGCCGTCTTCGTCTGCCGCCGTCGGGTTTCCCGTTGGTTAGCTGTCGTGTCGTTGTCGCCGTCGCCGTCGTCGTCTGCCGCCGTCGCCGTCGTCGTTGGTGGTTGGCGGCTTTATGTTTCCTGTCTGGACCTCGTGCGCATTCGTGGGCCCGCGCGGGGCCAACCTAGAACCCTTGCGTCTCGGACCCCCCCTCTCCCTCCCCGTTCCCCCTGCACTCTCCCAATCCCCATTCATACGGTGCAGTAGATGTGTTCCCGTCCAAGGTTGGGAGACTGAAGCGGCGAGGCAGGACGTCACGACTTCTGTGTGACAGGTGGTTCGTAGCACGTTCATACGCGGTGCCTGGAAACGCCACGTGCGCACGCACGTGTGCGCGGTGTGGGCAGCGTGTTTCGCATTGCCTGGGGGACCTCTTGCATCCTCCCTCTCGATCTCTTCGTCCCTCCACCTCCTCCCCACCCATCCTGTTCCCTCAAGCCTGGTACTCATAGCATGCGCACCGTCATTCGCCCTGCTGCTGCTTGGGTGCGCCTCCTTTGCCAGCGAGGAGTTCCGAACGATGAGGCTGGCCTGCTCGCCCGTTTCTCGGGATCGCTCGTGTGTCGTGCTGCTTGCTCGCACGTTCACAGTGGCACACGATTATTCTCTACGTTAGAGCCATTTGGGCGTATGCACTCGGCGAAAAAAACATATCGATACCGATGTTTCCCCTTAGTCCTTCTAGGGGCGGAGCGGACAGCGGAGGGGAGGGGAAGGGGGGTGTGGGGCAAGTAGGTGTGCTCGCGCCCCATCTGACATCCCATCACTCCCTCCCATCCCTTCCCATCGCGCTGATGTTTATCCATCCGCAGACGCGTGTCATAGCCGACCTGCGACTCACACAGAAAGACCACTTCTTGTTGTGCGCGATCGGGAAAACGGGAGCTGCGTGCACAGGAGGCGGCCGGTGAGCAGGAGGGTGCGTGGGAGAAAAAGGATGAGGACGAACAGCAGCAGAAGCAGGAACTGAAGCGAAAGGACCGGGAGGGAGAGGAGGACCAGGGGAAGGCGGAAGAGGGGACGCGACGGGGACGACAACGATGATCAAAGACTCGGAATCAGAAGAGTGGCCCGCGCTGGGGTGAGACGAACAGCAGCAGCAGGAGCTGGAGTGGAAGGAGGGGCGGGAACAGGCGGACGAGGGGAAGGCGGAGGGCTCGGCCCCAGAGAGGTGGCCCGCGCTGGGGCGAGAGCGCCATCCTGAACGACGGGGAGCCACGCGCCGATCCGAGAACGAGGCCCACGCGGCAGCTGGAGCACCATCTTGAAACACCGAAAGCAGTTCGAGTGTGAAAGACCACAAAGGATATCACTGATTGGACTCTTGTGTAACAAATCATGACGCGAAGGGGGCTGGTGATTTTCCAGACAATTTAGGGGGGGAGAGTAGCATTCATTGGTGAATTGCGGAGGGGCGGGGGAGGCGGAGAGGTGGAGACAAAGAGGGGGTGGGCGAGCGGCGGGGTTGTCCCCCATGCATGGGTCGCCCACGGCTACACGCCGGTCGTTGAAAGCAGGTATTTGGTATTCCCAGACCCCTATCTACTTCAAGCGCCTTCCTACTCCAATAATCGATCTTCTGTGTGTGCTTGTTATGTTTTGTGCGCTCCCGAACCTTATCTAGTTGATCCGCCTTTCGGCTTCATGCTTCCACCTCCTCCTTCCGACTGGCGGATATCTATGATTGTTCTTCGCTCCGTTTGTCAGGCTTTCACTTCCAAGACAGCTGGCCAGGGGAGGCTCGTGGGACTCCTCCGTCCGCGTCTGGGACCTCGCCGCCGCCAGCCCGGTGTGCAATTGGACAGTTGCACGTGCGGTCTCGGCTGGTGCAGGTGGAGAACGTCGAAATGTTTTGCGAGTTGCTTGCGATAGCCAGCGATCGCATTGGCACATCGCGCGCCTGCTTTCACCCCGTGGCCACCGAAGGGGCCCTCTCGTTTAGACAGCCGGCTTACCGGTAGTGACCAGGGCAGGGACAAGTTGCATGATGTACGACCCGTGCGAAAGTTTCGCTGACATTCTCCGTTGTCCCCCGTGGCTCCCCAGCCTTGATGAGCGTGGGCGCGCGGTGGGACTTCGACGTTTCTCTTCCTGGCCTGCAGTTCACGGCCCGCGGCTTCTAGATGTGGGCGTGTTGTCCGATTCTGGTATGGAATATTGTGTTTATGTTGCACACTATGAGGAGGATAGAAGGAGGATGAGGAGGAAGAAGAAGAGGAGGACGAGGACGAGGACGAGGAGCAGGAGGAGGACGATGAGGATGAGTTCTCATGGACCAAGCTCTCCCTCCACACGTGAGGTGTATGGCACATGTTAAGCATGCTCGCGCATGGGGTGCTTTGGAAAGTGTCCTATGTATTTCGTCCACGCTTTTTGCGCTCAATTTTGCGAGTGGAGGGCGTTTTGAACACCGCACGAGCAGAAGAGTTTCTTCCCGTATCTCGACGCGCGCACCTACACACACACGCGCACACACACACACACGCACACACGCACACACGCACACACACGCACATACGCACATATGCACATACGCACACACACACACATACGCACACACGCACACGCACACGCGCAACACACACATACACACACGCACACACGCACACACGCACACACGCACACACGCACACACGCGCACACGCACTGGGCATACGTGATACAGTGTCATTCTTTCAGCAGGTCGGCCCCAGCAGCTTTCCCCTGACATCACCAGTCAGGGCACATTCGGTACTCAACTGCCCTGCTCGTCCTCTTTGCCAGCCACAGCGTGTTGATGGCACCGTGGAAGGATGCGTCGCTTCAGTTTTTTTCTTCGCTCCAGGGGGCCGAGCCTTGGACATGTGGACACTGTGGCACAGGAGGCAACTTCGCGACCAAGATGCAGTGCCGCCAGTGCTTCGCCCCCGCGCCGAAGCACATCCAGGCGGCCATCACGCGTGCGTCCCGCTCCTCCCCTGTGCGGCGACCGTGGCAGGCGGCCAACCCCCCAGCTGGGGGCAAGGCCAAAGGCAGGGGCAAGGAGAAGGGAGACAAGGGCAAGGACAAGGGCGTGGCTGGCCCCGCTCCTCGCGGCACTGCTGGCGCTGCTTGGGGCTACTTCGGAGCTGGCACTGATCTGCTCAAGTCCAAGGCAGCCGAGCAGCCCGACCCCATCGCGGTGCTCGACAAGTCGATCGGCATGCTGGAGTCCCTCGCCGACCCCAGTCTCGGGTCCATCATCGAGGCCAAGCGGGCGGAGAAGGCGACCCTTGTCGCCCAGAAGCGGGCAGGCAAGCCTCTGCACCTGCAGCTGCAGGCGCTGGAGGGCAAGATGGCCGCCGCGCAGCGCAAGCTCGCTCGCCAGCGCGATGAGGTCGTGCCCGAGCTTCAGCAGCGCCTGGCGGAGGCTCAGCGGATGCAGGAGGCGGCCAGCAAGGAGCTGGAGCAGCTGCAGGAGGAGAAGGCTCAACTGGCCAGGCGAGTGGTTGCTGAGGAGCAGGCCCCAGCTGGGGCAGCGGGCCCTCTCGGCGGTGGCCCCCACTGCGGGCAGGCGGTCATCAGCCAGCTCGTGGCGAACCTGGAGAAGCTGGTGGGGGACACCGAGGGCGACGGCGACTCGGTGCCCAAGCCGCTCGTGGAGTCCCTCCAGAGCTTGCTCAAGCTGGTCAAGGAGCTCCCTCAGGCCTCAGGGCCCCCCGCTGCTGCTGCCGCCGCGCCTCCTGGGGGGCCTGGTGCAGCGGCGGCTGCCGCGCCCCCAGGGGGCCTGCTGCTGAGGCTTCGGCCGATGGCGGCGGCGGCTCAGTGGAGGAGCAGAAGCGCAAGCGGGACGAGCTGGTGGACCAGTACCTCAGCGGGCTGCCCGAGGAGGAGCGAGCCGCCAAGCGGGCGGTGCTGGGCTCCTTCTACGACCACCACGGCAAGGAGGCGCTCCCCCAGGCGCCTCTTTGATGGGCCCGCGGGCCCGCCCTTGCTCGACTGGACCACCTACGGGGACGGCCAGTTCTGGACGAGCGAGGGCCTCTACGAGGAGGAGCTGCACGGGGATGGCTTCTCTGAGGGCGGCGGGGACGCGTACGCTGGCCAGGGCGATGGCTACTGCGCGCCCGCGGCCATGGGCAGGAAGCCACCGCCCGTCGAACCCAACACCTCTCAGTCCATCTACCTCGAGGGCAGGTCGCAGCACGTTGGGGATGCCCCAGCTGGGCCGTCTCAGAGGCGCCGACGCACTCGGCGAGGAGCTCGACACGTCATTGCCGCCACCTTCAATGCCAATCTCTCCTGGGCTCGCGTCGAAGAGTTCATGGAAGAGGAGACCGGCCAGCTCATCAAGAGCGGCGGCGTCCCCGTCATAGCGGTGCAGGAGCACGCGAAGCCCGCCGAGTGGTTCCACGTCACTGCGGCGGCGCAAGAGCGACGGGGCTGGCGAGTTGTGGGTGCGCCTGCCGTGCGCACGGCAGAGGGCGGCTACTCCGCGGGTGTGGCGCTGGTCACACCGCGCTGCCTGAGCCTCAGCCTGGCGCCAGGCAAGGCGTCGTGGGACATCTCCCCCGCGGGCGCCGCAGGCAGGCTGTGCTTGGGCATGACCGAGGTCTAGGGCATGGGCTGGGTGGCCTTTTTCTCGGTGTACTTGTTCACGGGCAAGCCCGTCACCTGGGCCTTGAACGCGGCCCTGCTGGACACCATCGTGCACTGGGTCTGCCAGATGAGGATCCCCTGGATGGCCATGGGTGACTTCAACAATGAGACGCACGCCATCCTCGACAGCCCCTGGAACCAGGAGGCCAAGGGTCAAGTTCTGGCCTGGCAAGGGGAAGGAGGCACATGCAGGTCCAAGGTGGTAAAGCAGGGCGTAGAGGAGTTTAATGATCGGGTCATTGACTTCTTCTGGGTGGATGCGAGGCTGGCCGTGATCTTTTGCCCAGTGAAGTCCTTCGAGAACATGCCCTACAGGCCGCACAGGCCGACTTGGATCCGCGCCGACAAGCCCTGGCACGCGTGCCAGATCCAGGTTCTCAAGGGCCCCAAGCAGTACCCCATCACTAGGCCGCCACCTGTCAGGCAGCCCGAGATCCCGCAGGGCTACCCCAAGCTCGGCCTGCTCCACGGCTCGCAGCAGCACCTGGACCAGTGCTGGATGGGGGTTTTGCTCTGCAGCTGAGGCCGAGCTTCGATCTCTGTTCGGCTGGACGGAGTCGGAGGCACGCAGGCATGAAGGCCGAGGCTTGACTCCCGAGGTGGTGCAGAGACAGCTTCTTCCGAAGCATGACAGCCCCGTGGCTGATCGAGGCCCAGCCAGGGCCTGGCGTTGGGCCGCGGGGGAACTGGCCTGGATAGGCCAACTCGTCTGCTGCGTCTTGCTGGGCCAGTCGGTACCCAAGGCCAAGTCGGAGGCCCCAGCAGGCCAGGCTACCACCTCGGGAGAAGGGCCTCCTCGATCCTACAACGAGGAGGTCACAGGCCAGCTCAGACGGGCCTGGAGGAAGCTGCTCCAGGCGAGGCACCACTGGGACCAGCTGGAGCCCTGGAGCGCGGGGTTACTGCCAGCGCTGCGCACCCTCGCCGACGTGGAGCCCCACATCATCGGCGCGCAGGCCATTTTCGCGCTGCAGCAGTTCGCCAAGGTGCGGGCCCAGACCTGGGAGCAGCACCTCATGCGGCAGCGCTCCAAGCGGTTCTACGAGCGCCTGAGCGCGAAGTTCCCAGGCCCAGGGGGCTACCTGCACCGCATCTGCCACTGGAAGCAGGCGTGGAAGGAGCCAACCTCGTCGGCCAAGAAGCTGAAGCTGCCAGCGGACCCGCAGCTCGCGGTCAATCAGGAGGCGCAGGAGTGGGCTAGCATTTGGCGCGCTGGGCCAGGTGACTACACCAAGTTGTGGCAGGACACTCAGGTCCAGACCCAACGGATGGCCCACGCGCAGGAGCTGCCCATCATCGACGCGATGCAGGTGCGCACCATATGCCGCAGCTACAAATGGAAGACTGGGCTCGGGCTTGACGGCTGGCACTTTGGGCACCTGGCCTGGCTCAGTGACGAGGCTGTGACCAGCCTCGGGGACATCCTCATGCTGTGCGAGCGGCTCTGCTCGTGGCCTGCGGCCATACGCATGCTCATCCTTTTCCTGGTCGCCAAGGAGGACGGCGGCGGCAGGCCCATCACCCTTTTCCCCACGCCAGTGCGCATCTGGGAGGCTGTTCGTGATCCCTTGATTCGGCAGTGGGAGCGGGCCCACGTGAGGCCCTACGACTGGGCATCACCAGGGCGCAGCAGTGAGCATGCTGTTTGGAGAGCGATGTTGGATGACGAGGCCTTGGAAGGTACCTGTTTCGCGTCCCTCACCGCCTTGATGGATTTGGAGAAGGCTTATGAATATGTAGCGCTCAACTTGATTTGGATTCTCGGCATGGTGCAGCAAGCACCCATGAGTGTCTTGGCCCTTTCTCTGGAGTCGTACGCCTTCCCTCGGGCGGTCCGAAAGGGCCAGGCCGTCGCCGACGCCATGTGTACCTACGTGGGGTTGCCCGCTGGGTCGAAGTATGCCAATCGCTTCCTGAAGATTGTGCTGCGTCCGATCCTGGACGTCGTGGCCCGATGGCCAGGGGCCAAACTGGAGATCACGAAGTTTGTGGACGACTTAGCCCTGCGGATGGTGGGCAGGAGCGCACAGCTGAAGGTGATCTTCCCCGACCTGGCACGCACCCTCATCCGCCTTTTGGAGTCGCTGCTGCAGCTCAAGGTCTCGAAGGGTGAGGGAGGCAAGTCAAAGTTCGTCTCCAGCGACGGCTCCTTGGCACAGGAGCTGGCACAGCCCATGGCGGACATCGGCCTGCAGCACGGTGAGAGCGAGCGCTGGTTGGGCGTGGACTACCAACCCCAGGGCCTTCGGAAGAAGGCCACCAGAGCCAGACGGGCCAAGACTGCCCGAGGCCGCTGGCACAAGGGGGCGGCCCTCAAGCGCAGAGGGGTGAGGGTGCGCCCTGTGGTGCAGCAAGGCCTCAAAGCGTCAGTGGCGCATGGGGCGACCTGCGCTGGCACTCCTCCTGCCGTCCTCAAGTTCGTCATGGCCAAGACAGCTGCCGTGCGCGCGGGGGCTGGGACTTTTCGTTCGGGCACGCTGGGCTGGGCGATTGCGCCGAGGACGGACGGCGCCGAGCAGCTCAGGATCGCCCCTCTTCGGGCATGGCTGCGCGAGGCCTGGGACCAGCCCGAGAGACGGAAGGAGATGGCCCACGCGTGGGGCCGTCAGTGGCCCAAGGTGCAGCGTGCCTTCACCTATGGCCCCGCCAAGTTCGACGCCTGGAAGATGGCGCGGGGGCCAGCGGCTGCCACCATGCTGACGGTGCACGAGCTGGGATGGCACATGGAGGACGCCTGGACCATCCTCGACGGCGTCCACGGCAAGTGGGACATCCGCGAGGTCGCCCCCCTCGAGATCTTGCGATCTGCAGAGAGGGCGGTCGCAAAGAAGAAGCTCATGGACTGGGCGCTAGCTGATGAGGAGCGCCAGCCGCTCCGACCCACTCCCTTCCTGCTGCCAGTCAAGCAGCTCATGCGCTCCAAGACCACGGAGACCTGGACGAGGCACCACATCAACAGTGCCAGGACGGTCGCGCTAGGAGGTTACCCTGTGCAGACGGTGTGCTACGAGCGCGGCCAGGTCACGAGCCCTCTGTGCCCTTTGTGCGGCAAGAAGAAGGGCACTTTGATGCATGTGTATTTTCTTTGTGATGCAGATGTGTGCGTCACGATTCGTGATGGACTCACGGAGCCGACTCTCAAGAACAGTTTTCGGGACGTGGTGCATTTGGGCGAGACGGCCGCCACGAAGGAGGAGCAGGGCTGCAGAGGCGGCGACGCGCTTTTCTGGAAATGGGCTCGCGGCCTGATCGCGGACCCCGTGGCCGACTACCAGGTGCCCACGCCGCCCGACGAGTACCAGTGGGGCGATCCTGACGGCGAGATGGTGCTGTCGGGCTGGGTGGCCACGGACGGATGCGTCCTGTCCCCCGACGTGGAGGAGGTATCCACGGGAGGCTTCGCCGCCATCACCTGGAGCGCTGAAAAGAAAAGTGAGATTCAGTCATTGTTCGGTGCTGTGCCAGTTGCGAGGCCCACGTCGGCCCACTGTGAGATTTGGGCTGCGTACCAGGCTGTAAAGCACTCGGTAGGGCTCGTAGGGCTCCTGATAGATAGCAAGCAGGTCGTTCAGGGGCTCTTGGCGGGCAAAGAATTTTGTGTGAATAGCGAGCATATAACCGCGCACCTGTGGAAGCTTGTTTGGGATGCCCTGGAGGATCAGTGTCTCATCCCAGGGGAGTCCCTTCAAGTAGTCAAGATTAAGTCTCACATGACCAAGACCCAAAGAGCCTGTCTTTCGGGTGAGAGTCTTGTGCGTTTTGATATGATTAGGTGTGCTGACGCTCGTGCAAGAGAGGGAGCTGACCCCTATGCCGCCCCAAAGTGGAAGGTGGAACAGGTCAAGCAGTGTCTTAAATTTCAGAAGAGGCTGCTACAGTATGCAGCGTCTTTCCGAGTGGATCTTAGTGAAGCCAAAGCTACCACCACGAGCCTGCCGTCCCCTGCTGGTCGGACTCGGAGGAGCGAACGTATTGCCCGCCCTTTGGCAGTCGCGCCTGAGCGGGCCCATCGTTTTAGGCTCCTTGAGGGTGGTAAGTGGCAGTGTCTGGAGTGCTCTCGCCTCGTCCGCGTGGCCGCTCGTCTCAGCATGGCCAAGCCGGAGTTGTGCCCTGGATGGGGGGGGGGCATTTCAAAAGGCAGGGCCCGTTTGAAAGTCAAGGCCCTGGTCCACGGCGAGTGTGTGACGGACCAGATCCGTGCAGCTGCGGCTGAGAGGGCTGCGGAAGCAAGGGGGTCTGGGTCCCAGGTTTCACCTCCACCCCCACCTCGGGAACACGAAGTGGTTGAGAAGGTGGGTTATGCTGTGTGCCGAATTTGTAGGGCTTTCGCCCGTTCCCGAGCCCAGAAGTTGTTGCGGGAATGCGAGGGCCCTTTGACGAAGGGTATTGCCGCCCATCGGTGGCGGAAGCTATATCGTGATCGAATCCTGGACGGTAAGAATCCGTACACGGGAAAGCCCGTGCGAGAGCAGGATTGACCTGTTTGGCCAAGGTGATGTGTGGTCCTGAGGCCCATCCCCAAGAGCCCCCCAGTCAAAAAAGGACGAGGGGGGGAGGGGGCTTTCCTGTTCCAGTCGCGTCCTCTGAATCGTCGAGGTCGGTCATGCAGCGTGCAGGTCAGGCAAAGTCCCCTCGCGCAGAGAGGGGGAAGGATAGCTAGGGATGGGGAGAGGCAGAGCAGCAGCAGCAGCAGCAGCAGCAGCAGCAGCAGCAGCAGCAGCAGCAGCAGCAGCAGCAGCAGCAGCAGCAGCAGCAGCAGCAGCAGCAGCTACCGCAGCTGCAGGATGACAGAGACGGGCGAGAGGGTGTAGGAGAAGGGCAGGCACAGAGGAGGGAGAAGCAGCAGCAGCAGCAGTAGCAGCAGGTGGAGGAGGAGCCGCGATGAGGCGAGGAAGGGCAGGGGGATCAGGAAGGGAAGGACCAGGAGTGGGGGGCAGGACCAGGACGTCGACCCGCATAGGGGAAGGTCCCGTGACCGCGCCTCGCTCGCTAGGACCCCGCCAGCAGAACCTGCCCTCGCGGCACCGGAGGCCTACCGTGTCCTGCCGTTCGGCCGAAGCGCTAGCAAGACAGACCTCAAGCTTACCAGCCCACTTACACGACTCCGCCGCCAACGCTTTGAACCCCCTGTAGAGATTCGCATAAGAGTTTCTGCGAGGGCGCGCATGGCAGCCCTTGCCTTAGCGTGCGCGTCCGCACTCTGATTAGCCTTACGCTCCCTCCGAGTCGACTTCCCAGCGTCTACGCCCGCTGCCTTCGCATGGGCGAGAGCCTTGAACGCTTGGAAGTCAGCGGCCTCGAACGCTCCCCAAAACGACCCCCAGAGGTGCCCCTTGGCCGAGCCAGCATCGACCCCAGTTCCTGGGTCCCTCTGGAGAATATCTAAAGTCGACCGACACACCAGGTAGAGCTCGAAAGGCCCCATCCCCAAGAAAGCTAACATGTTAATGACGAAAGCCTCACCGTCCTTGGCCGTCTGTCGCGGCCCCGATCTGAACTGCACTTGCCCATGCGGTGCGTGCAGAAAATTTCCCAGCCGATCTACTTGCACAAGTGCCCAGCCTGCTCGACTGACCCCTGGGAGCCCGGGCCACATAGCTGAGCCATCACTGAAGATGGGCCCCGACAGGAAGCCCGAGGGGGGCTGATTGATCCATCTCACCTGCAGCTCAGGCTCGACCCGAGGGAAAAACGCCAGAGGAGACGGGCAAACTCTGCGCGCGAACCTTCCCGCCGCCTCCCGACCTCCTGCCCTCGCGCGCTGCGCTAGCTCGGCCAACCCCAGGCGAGACATCGGCTCTCCTCAGGGCCCGATGCGCCACGCACTCGCGCTGCCGATGCCACGGCGCGCCCTCGCACGCCAGGCACAATCTACACATGCATGACTCACGCAGACACTGCGCGAACGCGCGCGCCTGAGGCCAGTGCGCATTACACATGTGTGAGCGAAACGCCCTTTGATTGCGCGGCGTCCAGTCCTGCCGTTTGCTCCGCAGTATCGAACCTACCCCATCCCACACAATTGGAAAGTTGCGCTCCCGACGCGGACCTGATTCACCTAGCTGGCCCGACTGGTCAATGGCGATCCTGTCAGAGGCTCGCACCGCACCTCCCGCCAGATGTTCAATCGCCGCATCCATGCTCACCCCGAGGGTATTCGAACTGGGGAATCAGTCCCACGCAGCAACGGCCCACCGATTCAGAATGTGCCCTGGGCTGGCCACCAGGGGGCCCGCAAGGGGCCCACGCCTGAAAGAGTGGATGCGCATTCCCAAGGACGAGCCCCGAGGCGAGCGCCCCAAGGAACGAGCTGCCGAAAGTCGCAACCCATGCAACGCTATCGACGGGACGCCCGTGACACTGCTGCCTCACAAAGCTACGGCCGCGGCACCAGCGCGTTGAATCAACCCTATTTCAGCCCGCCATCTCGCAAAATGTGGGTTTGTCTAGATCGGGACCTGGCAGCCGCGGAACCGCCGCGAGCTACTCCGATTCCCCCGCGGGTGCCGAGCGAGACGTCCGCCCCGAGATCTCTCGCCGAGTCGACCCCCACGAGGCCCCGGGAACCCTCCGCCTGCCCTGAATTCGCTCGCCCACTGCGCTGCTGCAAAACTGTGTAGTCCCACGCAATGCCACAGGCAACCTCATGTGCTCGAAATCCGACAACCAAGAATCGACACCTTCGGCCAACGCCGTCGCCACCTGCCACTGCCTCGGCCCCGCGCGAGCGGTGCGCGGACAGCGGGGGAGACGAATCGGGAAGCCATACGTAGCGCGGCATCGTGAACACATTCGTGCATGATGTGTTCGTACAATTGCGAGGGGTCCAGGAGCGCCGATCCGCTCTCGAGCTCGACTCCCTCGCAAAAGCTACCCAAGAGGTTGCGCACCCATCCTGCGCGCTCGCACGTCGTGCTGCTATTTGCACTGCATAAAAAAGTCGTCAGTGTTGTTCCTCTCCCACTGCTTGAAGCGAGGCTGTCCGACCCGCGACGGCAGGCGCGTGAAACAGGCCAGCAATCCGACGCGGCGCACTCCGCCGTCCGTCTTGTCTGGAAACACCATGTTCGTTATGAACAGGCAGAGATCCTGAGGCGTCTGCTTCGACCGGTGCAGGATGTCGACCGAACGGACAGCGCGCTC
Organism: Prorocentrum cordatum; assembly: GCA_963575745.1. NCBI lineage: Eukaryota > Dinophyceae > Prorocentrales > Prorocentraceae > Prorocentrum > Prorocentrum cordatum. Next base: position 25,189 of record CAUYUJ010014185.1, on the reverse strand, counting down.
ATCACTCGGGTCCAGGACAGGCTCTCGACCGCACTGGGAGGTGGCAGCGCCTCGCCGGGAGGAGCTTCCCAAGAAGGCGGGGCGCTGGGCCCCGCGGCCCTCGACACGCCAAAGGCCCTCCCAGACCTATGATGTTCCAACCTACTTTAGCCTTGATCATCAAGGTCAAGAGAAGTACCCCAGAACTCGAGGGTTTTGACGTGTCGGGCCCTGGGAGACACTCGTCCGACACTGCTTCGACACTATTCCGACACTCTTTCGGCACTTTTCCAGGTGCTCGAAACTGTTTCTGGGATGTGGCCCTTCAGTGCGATGGGAGCAACACAACCCCAGACGTTCAGGAGGTGGCCTACAGGCGGGGCCCTGAAGAAGGAACTCTTTTGGTTGGGGAGGGGCTCCGCGTTCCTTAAGTGTTTCACAGCTTGCCTCAGGTTTTCCTTATGTCTCCGATAGGAAATCGAAGTTTAACTTGTGGAAATAAGCGCCCTCGTTCCTTATTCAGGGTTCCTTAGGTCAACGCCCCGACTGTAAGGCCTCCCGGGCACGAGCCGGTCGACCGCCGCCATCGAGCAAGGGGGCTGCAGCTCGACAGCGGCAGGCGAGAAACAGTGCGCGCTGCCTTCCCTCGCCCCCTGTTGTTTCAGGAGGAGAAAAGCACACAGACACAATTAATCGTCCCATCCCAGGAAAATATAGGAAAATATGGGAAGTGGGGGGGAAGACAAAAACCCAGAAAAGGAAAATATGGGGAACCTTTTTATTTGTGTGTATTTATTTGTGTGTCCTGGGGCCCCTTCATTGATTGAATCGTCCAAGTCCTTCACTCCTTCAAACTGGCCCTGGAGTCCTGCGTGCGCGTCTTGATGACCTCCTCCTCCAGAGCCCCCAAGATGCCCGCGCCCGGAGCCGGCTTGCCCTCGGCCGCGTCCGCAGCGAGGTCGCCTAGCCTGGAGGGAGAAAGAGGCCCCTCGCCGTCGGCCTCCAACGACGGGATCATGCCGACCAGCTCGTCGCGCCACCATTGTAAAAGCGGCCTCGACGGCCCACCTTGCCAGCCGCCGGCTCACGGCAGCGCAAACGCGATGATTGGAACGCTGTCCACGCCGTGGTCGTGGACGAAAAACGTCGACGTTGGTCTTGTTCCCGCCTCAGCCCCCAGGGGCATCTTGCAGCTGCCGGGTCTTTCGACACGCCCCTTGAGCCAAGGCGGGGGCCGCTGCCAAGGCGGGGGCCCAAGGCAAGTTCTGAGACAACTGAGACGAAGAGCCCCGAGGCCGTTCTTCAGCTTTTGGGTCCGCTGCCTCGGGGGGGCTCTGAGTCGTGGACCTGCGCCGGCCTCCCCCTGGAGCAGAAGGCGTGCCACTGCCGGCGCGCCTCGGGCAGAGCTGCGCGCCCCAAGCCGTCCGAGCCCTCGGCCCAGCGCCCGTCGCGTGCCCGCGGTTCCTGGACAGGCCCGCAACGTTCGCGCGGGAAGGCTTCGAACCGAGCCTGCCGCGCGACAGCCGCCACGTGCGATGGCCCTGGAGCTCAAAGAGGACAGGACTGCGAGGAGACAGAGGGGCACCCTCGAGGACTTCCGCACGTGTCAACCTCCAAGTCAGACGCTCCGCCATCGCGAAGGAGTCGAACGCGCGGCCACATTCAGTCGATCCCATCACCTCCGTGACCCAGTTGTCTGGTACATCCTGACCAGGAGCACCCATCGAACCATCGAGCTGGACCTTGCCACCAATCTTGACGCCCGCGCACGTTGTTTGACACGGGGCCACCACTTCTCCCCCCGCAGTCTGAAGCCAGCCCGAAGATACCATATCGGAAGGAAGGACATTGAAATCGCCCTGAACGATCCACTGAAGCGACTGCCCAAGCAAACACTCTCCGAGGACTTTTAGCAGCGACATGTGGTGCCCCGCAAGCTCAGGCCCCGTGATGAAATGCACTGACGCGATAAGCAGTTCTTGCGTGAGCCCAACGTTGAGCTTCTGAACGACGATGCGATTCTGGAAACCGTTCAACTCCCCTGGGTTCAGCCGGATGGGCGCAATGTGGCTGCCTACACAGACAGCGACGCCAGATGGACTCTGAAACGGCCCTGGCCCCGCGGTGCGGGTTGGCCCCGAAGGCCGGCCTCGCGCGCCGCCTCTCGCGCCGGCGGCTGGCCGAGATGCCCTTGTCGACCGACTCTGCCTCGCATCCTGGACGCAGACAACGTCGGGCAGCTTCGGGCCTGCCGCCTTGTCGTCAGCAGTCCACTCGGGCAAAGTCTCCGCCGTGATCCAGGAGTTGGTGTTCGAACCTACAATAAGACAGAGCTTCACGACTTGTCGAGCCGGCCTCGCCCCGCCACTCGGGGCCTCCTCCTGATCCGACTCCCTCACCCCCTGATCCCCTCCTCCTCCTCGGCCTCCTCGGCCTCCTCCTCCTCCTCCTCCTCCTCCTCCTCCTCCTCCTCCTCCTCCTCCTCCTCCTCCTCCTCCTCCTCCTCCTCCTCCCGTGATCCAGGAGTTGAGCGTCCGCTGCGCCATCAGCTCACGCCCGGGCCCCGCGAGGTCTCAGGTGGAACTGCTTCGCTCCGCGCCAGCGCCGCCGTGTCCGCTGTCCTCGTCGATCACATCTAGGGGCTTCAGGCCATTGAGGTGCATGAGGTGCCATTGAGTCGGCATCCCCCCAACATACTTATACTATATGTGCGTCGCCCCCCCAGGGGCGACGCGCGCACCGAGAAATCTTCTAGTATATGCGTCGTGGCGGGCGCTTTCTGGCCACACCGCTCGGGAAACGATATACTACAAGATGGGTATACTATATGTTCGGGTCGGACGCGCGCCTCCAAGGAGGACATATAGTACTAGTACGTCTTTGTGCGCCCCATTGAGGTGCCTGATCCGAGCCAGCCCGTAGCGGGGTCGCCCGCATTGCAATGGGCACCGACGGGAGGTGCAGGTACAGCTGGGCTGGGCCCAGAACACGCGCATCGGTTGCTGGCGTGTGGGCCTGCTCAGCTAGAAGCTTGCGAGCAGGTGGGACATCTCCGTGAGCGGTACTGCACCTGTCGGATCCTGACCGAGTGAATGTCGAGATTGCATTGGGCTCCAGTGGGGACGAGGAAGGCGCGGAACGGGATCCACGCGACGTTGAACAAGAACCGCCGACAGCCATAGCCGAGACAGTGGGTTTTGGCGACTTATCGGAGGCTGCCCACTACTCCTTGATGTAAATCTGGCGGGGGACCCTACCCGTGCCAGTCGCGCGGCAGGTCGGCCATTCTGACCGCGCCCCAGGCTGATTGGACAGGGCTGAACAGTGCGCGGTCGCTTGATACCCGAGCCGAGGGCAGCGACTGCCTCCACGTGCGCGCGAGTGGCCTCGGCCCGGTCGGCTGGCGACGCTGTGCGGCGGCGTTCCGCAGCGGCTCGGGGCCTCTCCTGCTTCCTCCTAGAACACTCCCTGCTCCAGGAGCTGCACGTCGACGTCGTCTGTGTCCCCATCGGCTGCTGGCACATGCTCACCTCCTGGCCCTCGTGCTCCACCTCCAGGGCCTGCGCGGGCATCGCCATCGCCAGGAGCAGCACCAGCAGCAGCCGTCTCGGCACGCTTTTGGCTTCCCCTGCCGCCTGCCGAAGCCGCTGCAGCGCGTCGAGGGCCGCTTTGCCAGCGTCCGGCTCGACCACCACGCTGCACAGCCCAGCGGTGGCGGCCTTGAGCGGGTTGGGGAACTCGTTGGCATGTGCCTCCTCCTCCTCCTCCTCCTCCTCCTCCTCCTCCTCCTCCTCCTCCTCCTCCTCCTCCTCTCCTCCTCCTTCCTCCTCCTCCTCCTCCTCCTCCTCACAGCACGGCCTCGGCCTGCTCGATGTCAGCCCGCGACTGTTCAATGGACCGCTTGAGCTTCGCGAGCTCGTCGTCCAAGGCCTGCTTCTGGCGATCGATGCCCGCCGAGCGGGCCTCCTGCTTGTTGAGATAGGACCTGAGATTCTCCGCCTTCCAACGCGCCACCTGCGACGTGGGCGGCTTCTTCTTCTTCGCAGTCTCCGTAGCCTTGCGCTCGGCTTCCTCAACAGCTGCAATGGCCGAACTGTCGACCCTCACCTTCTTGAGGTACACGAGCACATCGGGTGGGGCTGCGCTACCATCGGATGCCTGCCCCGATGCACCTCCACGGTCGACCCATGGCGGCACTGCTCCTCGCTCCTCAGGCGGGGCAGTGCCAGAGAGCCGAAGAACCTGCTGCCGCAAGTCCTGGAGCTGCTTGCGCCGCCGCCTGGATTTCCCTCTGCGCTACATGGCGACCACGCTGGCGACGCGAGATCCTCGAGGCCCAATTGTCTGCACAGCCGCGCGCACAGCCCCAGTGGGGCTTGCGCGGCCCAGGCAAGACTTGGCCATCGGATGGTGCCATGAACCGCGGGGCGTCCCGAAGCGAATGACTGGCCTTGCAGGCCTCGTGAAGAGCAATCGATTGGCCCGCAAACGCGAGCCGCTTGGAAGCACGCGCTTGCAAGCTCTGCCACAACGGCCTGAGCCAGAACGGCTGCAGGAGGAGGAGTGAGGAGTCAGTAAGTATGGAGGCGAGGAAGAACGGAGGAGGGAGGACGGAGGGAGGAGGGGTCGAAGGAAGGAAGGATAGCGGAGGAGGAATGGAGGGAGAAGAGAGCAGTGAGGGAGGAAGGAGGGGGAGGAGGGGAGAGGAGGCATGCGAGGGAAGCGAAGAGGGAGCGGTGGGAAGAGGTGAAGGATGAAGAGGGTGAAGGGAGGATGGGAGGATGGCGAGGAGGTTGAAGATGACTTGCGAAGGGGTGATCAGGACGAGGAGGAGGAAACGGAGAAAAGCAGGAGGAGGAGGGGTAAGTAAAGGAGTATATGATGTAGAGGAGTGGCAGGATGCGAAGGCCATGAGCCTGCATTGTTGCGAATGGGAGGGCAGGTCACTTCGTTCAGCTTGTCTCCAATTATGCCACCACAGATCGCAACTGCGCACGAGGACAAACCTTTCATCCGCCTTGAGCATGCCCATCCCCCCCCCGCCGCTGTTTTCTGCTTTCTCTCGCCGGACCATCTGCCCCTGCTTCCTCTCCCTACCATGCCTCCCTCCTCTCTCTCCTCCTTCTCTTCCCCCCCTTCCTCCCCTTGGCGAAGAACGCAGTGCTGGCCAGCGCTGGCCTCTCTAGATAGCCGCCAAACGAGGGACGAGCAAGGTAGGAACTGCTCGAGGATCTTCACCGATCCCGTGGCTTAGCAGGCATGCTTCCCCTGCGAAACACTCTGGCGACCGCAGACTAGAATCGCAAACATGGGTCAAGGGAGCGTGGATTAGCGACGGGCCCCGCTTCAATGGGAAATCGCGGATTTCCGCCGCCGAACGAGGCGGCGCCGGCCGCATTTGGGGGAGGGCACCTCCCCCGATCCATGGATTTGGCGACCGCGCGCCAAATCCATGGATCGCTAATCCATGTTTGCGCGCCCCCGAAGAACGCCCCCAAGCCGAACGAAGCCGTACCTGACGAGGTGGAGACGCCATCGCAATCCTTAGCAAGATGGTGCATCGCCCTTCGGAATAGCAGCCGCACCTCTTGCAGATGAAGACCACCACCCCAGCATAGTTGTAAATTTGGATGTGTCCCCAGGGATCGTGCGCAAGCGCTCGCAATCCTACTGAGTAACCCTTGCAGGTCGACGCCAAGGGATCGGGCCTGTCATATCATCTCTTACTGTCGGGAACTTTGGTGTAACGTGTCGCTCCGCTGGTTCTTGCCCACCACGCTTCGGCGTGACACGCTATCCACTTTCAGGTCCCCACGTGTCAACGTCCAGAGCCTTTCTGAGACTCCCGCTCCGTGGAGCGGAGCGACACGCTATCCGCTTGCATGGCATAGCGTGTCGCCAGAGCCGCCACGGCGACACGACAAGCAAAAAGTTCCCGACCGTAATCTCATCGCCAGGCCACTTCTGCCGCAACGGCGGCAATACTGGAGGCGGCGGGAAACACTGCCCGAATTATATCTGCGACTGTGTTGGACGTTGGTTAGATGACATGCCCGCTGAATCTTCTATCTGGTCGAAAGGGTTTGGCACAGGACAGACATGAGGAGGCCGTTTCCTTGTTTCAGGAAGACCCTCTTCGGGACAATCTGTTTTGCGACAGTCATTCCCACGTCGGGCCTGGGCTCAAGCTCAGATTCTGCCACTGCCGTGAAGTGGAATCTTTGCCACGCGTTCCGCGCTTTCGTCTGCGTGAACTTCGGGCCAAAGGCCGTTGGCGGCCAGTGGCGGCCCGTCTCGTCCTGGAGGATGAGGGGCGTGTGGAACGCGTCCACTGGATTTAAGTCGGGCCTGTCCCTCTACAGGAGGAATCTTCAAACATAGTCACACAATAGTCTGGGGAGGATTGTTTGAGCATTTCGGGATATGTTGAGGGTATTGTTTGACTATTTTTTATGTTTCGTCCAAAATCCCCCTGTAGAGGGACAGGTCCGACTTACCATTGGATGTGTCTCGAAGAAAGCATCGCTGCCGAGGGGGCTCCTCGCGTGCAGCCCCTGTGGTTGGGGGCGGGGGCCTGCAGGACAGGCCTGGCCAGAGCCTACACGAGAGGTTCCCGAGCTCCCCCGAGAGCATGTCTTAAATCGGGCCTGTCCCTCTACAGGGGGAATGTTCAAAAATAGCAAAAAAAATAGTCCGAGGGTTATTTTTTGAGTACTTTTTGTCCATTTGGGAGTTTTTTTGTATGTTTGCTTTTCGTCGAAGATCCCCCTGTAGGGGGCCAGGCCCGACTTAAAGCATGTCCTCTCACCTGTCCGGCCCATGGATGGCCACGCCCGCTCCCGGCGGTCTGTGATGCGCGCCGAGGGGGGGGGGAACTGGAGCGAGAAGCACTCTGACGACGGCGAACGCGCAGGCGGATGGCAAGGCGTGGCGGGACGAAGCGCTCGGGCGGGCAGGCGGGAGGGGACAGAGGGGATAGAGCAGGCAGGGAACAGGGGGAGGAGCAGGTTGAGGAGAGTAGGAGCAGGGACGGGAGACGAGGAGGAGGGAAAGGGGAGCAACCGCAAGCAGACGGGCCAGAACAGGGGCCAGGAAAGAAGGGCCATCCGCGACAATGCTACGGACATCGCGGCGGCGACGCCGACCAGGCGTGCGCAGGCGGAGGGAGTGTTGGAATGGGTGGTGTTTGTCGGATTCGTGGGGGGCAGGCCCCAGCTGTATAAGTTTCGGTGGTCCAAGGCCTTTGTGTGCGAACCGCTCACTGATTTTTCGCCGCACCATCCTGCCCCCAATGTGTTGCCGGCGCCAAGCCCTGGCGCCATGCGGGGGCGTGCACTGCGCCAAGGATACGAACCTCGAGCGGGAACCCCCGCGAAGACCAGGCGCCGCAAAGAAGAATGACGGCATGCTCCACAAATCCTGCGGGTCGATGCCGATGGCGTCTATGCCGAAGGCCACGTGGTCATCCAAATCCGTAGTGCGAGCTTTGTGCGCGGATGTGCCCGCGCGGCAGATGGCGGCCAGTCGCCGCTTCGCGCGAGCTTTGCAATCTTCCTCCCCAAGACAAGTCGGTTGATTCTCCGGCGCTGGAGGCTCCCCACCGCGAAGTCGACGCCTGCGCTCTTGCCAGACGTCGGCGCCGCGCCACCCCCACAGCCAAGCGTGCGCCCAAATCTTTGGCGCAGCGCGTCCAAACTCGCCAATTTGACG
>CAUYUJ010014185.1:0-10000 GCA_963575745.1 Prorocentrum cordatum | reverse complement strand
GGTCACAAGCTGCAGGAGAGCGGGGGCGGGCAGGGCAGAGGGGGGGGCCTGGAAAAGGCCGAAGTGTTGCCTGAGCCTCTTGGGAGAGCTCAGCGGCCAACCCCCGCCCCCCAGAAACGGAACAGTGGACCCGGGAAGGCCAGGTGGGCAGCGCTTCAAGGTTGAGCTATTTATGGGAATTTTGGGATGGCGATCGATGGGATGCTCATGGCGCTGCAACATTCCTTCGCCGATCGCGATCGATTGATGTCTATATTCGTGTGTTCGGCAAGCCGCCGCGCGCCTTTCAACGTCAGTGCTACTCGCGAGGCGCACGTCCTACATTCTCTTTTGTCAGGACTTGCCCGCCTGGACCTTGCAGTCGACGGCACAGCTCCTTGCTCGCATTGGTTATCTCCCCCCTGTCCAGCTACAGCGAAGGCGGCGGGACATGTTTTGGAATTGGACTGGAGGGGCCTGGAGGGGACGGGTTACAGCGAAGACATTGCCATACAAGCCATTGGGCTCAGGAGGGGTTGTGGTTTTCGGACGGTCCGCAGACCTACATAGGTCGGACAACCAGTTCTTGGCCAAGGCTCGCCGTGGCCATAAAAGTCCCGTCATTCCTTAGCCCGCGTGCACGGTGATTGTATTTGGGAGGTGCAAGACGACACAAGCACAAACAAAATGGGTGTTCATCGACATATGGATGTATATACATCTACCCATATACATATATATATATATATATGTGTGTGTGCATGTACGAAATTAAAAGGAAGAGGAGCAGTTGGGAAATATGGAAAGCACGTAAAATCCTGGAACGTGTGACGATCTATGTGTGCCCTCCTGGGCCCCTTTCTGTAGAGCGGTGCGGTGCGGCCAGGACAGGGCAATGTTGGAAAAGCGCAGGGCGAGAGGTGGACGGCGGAAGCCATGGCGGGACGTGCTCGACACGACTCTTCTCGCATCTTGAGCGTAGGAGAGGGAAAAGGACACAGGGCAAGCTGGGTGCGCTCGCGCCATATCTGCCGAATCTTATGCGACCCATCCCTTCCCATTGCTTTGTTTTTCCTCCATCTGCCGACGCGTGTCATAGCGGACTTGGAGTTCCAAAGAGGACCCCAGAGGGCAAACAGAGGCGAGGGAGGAGGAGGACCGAGGAGATCATGTGTAGGAGGGATGGCGAGGAGGATGGAGGATGGAGGCAAACGGGAGATGGAGAGGGACAGGAAGGAGGTGGATGGGAGGAGCAGGACCGATTCTGATGTTCCACCGATCCGATGCGGCCTGACGCTTGCATGGCGTTGCTGTGAATCCTGACGCAGCCGATCCGATTCGACTTCGAGTCCGTGCCGACGCAGCCAGATCCGACGCACATCCCGATGCCGATTTCCCGATTAGATGCTGACTGTTCCTGCCCTCCTCCGCTCTCTCGTTGTCAACCTTCTGCGCTCTTCGCCCTGGCACTCTGCAAGGACGGCCACGTGTCGCTGTGGGACATACGAGCGCCGCCCCACCCGGCGGTGCAGGGGGCCGTGTCCCTGGACCCGTGAGGGGCGAGGGTAGGGACCGGAGGAGAGGGCACGTACGGCCGAGCATGCAGCAGGCTTTGTGCCCCCCCCTCCTCTTCCCTCTCCTCCTACGACCCCTCCTTCTCCTCCTACCCCTCCCCCTCCCCCTCCCCCCCACCCCATCCTCCTCCTTATCCCCCTCCGCCTCCTCCACCTCCTCCTCCTCCTCCTCCTCCTCCTCCTCCTTCTCCTCCTCCTCCTCCTCCTCCTCCTCCTCCTCCTCCTCCTCCTCCCTCCTCCCCCCCTCCCCCCCCATCCTCCTCGTTCCCTTCCACCCCCTCCTTCTTAGTCTCCCCTTCCCCTCCCCCTCCCCTTCCCCCCCCTCTCCGCCTCTCTCTCCTCCTACGACCCCTCCTTCTCCTCCTTTCTCACCCTCCCCCCCCTCCTCATCCTCCTTCTCCTCCTTACCCCCCTCCCTCCCTGATCGGAGGAGGGGGCACGAAGTCTGCTGCATGCAGCTGGTTTCGGCCCCGCCGCCGGGCGGTTTTCTCGATGCACTTGCACCTCTGGGCGCCAGGTGGCGCTGGGGGGGCCAGGTGCGCGGGCTCACACCCGACACCCCCACTTTGCTGCCCCCATGTTCGGCGTTGTTTTTCGGACGCATGCTTCAGACCAGAAGATTTGTTACCATTGTTGTGAGTTTCGTTGTGGCCAGACCACAGAACACCAGAGAATGTATAACCAAGCATGGCCGCGGAGTGTTTTAATATCACAGATCATCCCCCCCTTTGCATCCGACCGACCCAAGCGGGCTGCAGTGAGCTCCTCCTCCTCCGCCTCTTCTCGAAGGCCCTCGTGTTGAAGAGAGAGCACCAGGCGTCCCTCCGCCTCTCCTCCTCCCCCTCCTCCCTCCCTCCTCCCATGATCATCATAATCACCATCATCATCGTCACCATCATCATCACGACAGTATTATCAACGACGCTACTCACAACTGCATATGGTTGGGTCCTTCGCCAGGCTAGTTGCTCCTCCTATGCCACGTCTCTGCACTCTTCATCGGCCACTGCCCTCCTGCCAGCGCAGGCCTCGCCCTCTTGGGGTGCTCTTGCCTCCTCTTCCCTACTCGTATACATCTCCCCCTGCCCCGTGCCTCCGCGCCACAGCAGGACCATCGAGTCAGGAATCGGCCTGCCCGCAGGTGCCCCACGACAAGCTCTGACCTCCCAGTGGCCCCAGGGACCTACAGAAGCTCTGGGTCAGCCCAGGACCAACCAGGTTCGACGAAGAATGTGTCCCAAGATGTCTTGTATCGTTTCAGAACGTATCGCCATACGTGGCCATTGTATAGTTGTCACACCCTGCTGCTCATGAGTCCACAGTCTGCGGCGGGGAGGAGGAGGAGGAGGAGGAGGAGGAGGAGGAGGAGGAGGAGGAGGGGCAGGCTTGCGGTCACGTCCATGGTCTGCTCCCCGCTGGTCTGGTAGGGGTTTGCGCTTTTTATCGTTTGGGGGCCTGGCCGGTTCGTGAGAGCTCGCGTCTGGTCTGTCCGTCATTCGTGGGCTCTTGTTGTTGGAGGCCTGTGGAGGCGAGGCCGAAGTGAAGCCATCGAGGCCGATTTCGTTTCGTGACGTGTGCGCGGGCGAGGCGGAGCTGCTCGAGGGCGAGAGAGGTCCTACAAACGTGGGGGTAGTTCAAGTCGGATTGCTTCGCCCCTGTGTGCGCGCCGGGGCCGCCGGGGATGTCTCGGGATTGCCCCGTAGGTTGCCCAGTAGCTGTCCCGCGGTTGTGCCGTGGTTGTCCCGTGGTTGTCCCGTGGTTGTCGCGTGGTTGTCGCGTGGTCGTTCCACGGTTCTCTGGTGAGGAGGGAGCAGGAGGAGAAGAAGGATGAGGAGGACGAAGGAGGATCATGAGGCGGAGCAGGAGGGCGAGGGACGAGGAGGAGGAGGAGGAGGAGGAGGAGGAGGAGGAGGAGGACGGAGGACGGAGGACGGAGGAGGACGGAGGAGGACGGCGTGGAGGAGGGAGAGGAGTCGGACGGCGGCGGCGGGAGCGCGCTCCTTGCCCCCATCCCCTCTCCTCTCTCGTGATCCCGCCCTTCCGCGTGCAGCCGTTTGGGCTCCACGGATCGTTCCGTCTTCACCTGCCGCCCGCGGGCCTCCCCTCGGCCACGAGCCACCACCTGCCGCCGCCCCGTTGGCGCGATGACGGGGCAGTTTCCGGGCGGCATGATGGGAGGCTGCGGCATGCAGCAGGACAGGGCTCGCCTGGCAGGAGGCCACATAGGGGGCCCCACCCCAACGCCCCCCACGATTTCAACAGGGGGGAGCGGGGGGTAGGGTTCGCACGTGGCCTCCTGGTTGGATTTCTCCGGTTCGGTTCGGCTCGGTTCCGATGGGTTCCGATTCCAGTTCGATTCGGCTTCGGATTCCGATGTGGATCCCGACTTCTCAAGGAGGCCTTACTGTTATTCCGATGTCCGCCGATTCGATTCCGCCCGACCTGGCTGCCGATTTCCGCTGGCCCGACTCATTTCGATCGAGGATTCGACTTATTGATTGGATTCTGGGCTCCTTATGGCAGGACCCCATGCAGCTGATGCAGATGATGCAGATGATGCAGCAGCAGCAGATGCAGCCGCAGCAGCAGATGCAGCCGCACCAGCCGGCGTGGGAGCAGCCGTCTTACGGCAAACAGGGCGGCGGATATCAACAGGGCGGTTGCGGAGGATACCCAGCCCCAGCAGGCCCATGCGGAGGCTTCCCGAGCATGCAGGACCTGGCAAAGGACAGTTCTTCGGGCGGAAGCGCGGCCACTGTCCATGACAACGAGGTGAAGGTCGTCGATAACCGCGGGCAGCTGGTGCATAATCACATGCGTTTCGCCACATTCCATGACGTGCCCTTCCCCTCCACCATCAAGGACCAGCTGCTGCAGGCCGGCTTCCCAGCGCCCTCGCAGATCCAGCAGTACTGCTGGCCCCTGGCGTTGCAGCAGTACGACGTGATTGGCGTCGCGGCGACGGGCAGCGGCAAGACACTCGGGTTCCTGCTGCCCTGCTTCAGCTGGATGCTGGAGAAGCGCGTCTCGGACCGGGAGCCATCCATGCTGGTGCTGGCGCCCACGCGCGAGTTGGCGGTCCAGATCCAGGAGGAGTCCCGGAAGTTCGGCCAGTCCAGCGGCCTGCGCACCACCTGCTGCTACGGCGGCGCCCCCAAGCACGAGCAGCTCCGTGAGCTGCGCGCGGGAGTCCACGGCGTCATCGGCACCCCAGGGCGCATCAACGACTTCCTGGAGGGCAACCAGTTGCGCCTGGAGCGCGTGGAGAAACTCGTGCTGGACGAGGCGGACCGCATGCTCGACATGGGCTTCGAGCCGCAGATACGTAAGATCCTGGCCAAGATCCCCAGGCAGCGCCAGACGCTGTTCTTCACTGCCACGTGGCCCGCGAGCGTCCGTCGCCTGGCTAGCGAGTTCCTGCGCGACGCCTTCCAGGTGCAGATCGGGAACCGGGACGAGCTGAAGGGCAACCAGGACATCACGCAGATCATCAAGGCCTGCAGCCCGCACAACAAGAACACGATGCTGATGGACGTCCTGCGCCAGGCCTCGGTCGCGGACCGCGGCAACGCCTCGGCCAAGGGCATCGTGTTCTGCAGCACGAAGCGCATGTGCGACCAGCTCTCCCGCGACCTGAGCCAGAAGGGCGTGCCCTGCTCCGCCATCCACGGAGACAAGGGCCAGCGCGAACGGGAGCAGGCGCTCAACGACCTCAAGGAGGCACGCATCAAGCTGCTGGTGGCCACCGACGTGGCGGCGCGAGGCCTGGACATCAAGGGCATCACGCTGGTGGTGAACTACGACGCGCCCGGGAACACGGAGGACTACGTGCACCGCATCGGCCGGACCGGGCGCGCGGGGCAGAAGGGCTACGCCGTGGCCCTGATCTCAGACCGCGACGCGCACGCGCTGCGCGGCATCATAGAGGTGATGAGGCGCACGAACCAGGACTGGGGACACGCAAGACTCGAGTTTGCCAGAATCTAGGCCTCCTAGATGGGGTCCGAGTAGATGGGGTCGGAAGATCGCGCCGCATTGCCGATGCATCGATGGTGCATCTCGATGTGGAGACCGTTTCCCCACGCCGACGTCGCCCATACATCGCCGACGTCGCCGATGCATCGTCGATGCATGGCGATGCATGGCGATGCATTGGCGATGCGGCGCGATCCTTCACCTATTCGGACCCCTTCTAGTTGTGGAAGTCGATCAATGGAGAAGAAGCGTGCTGCCAAATAATTTCCAGATGTCTAGAAGATCTTTCAGACATGCCTCAATCATGTACAACAGCATGTGTCAAACATGTTTATAGCATTGTTCAACAGTTTAGACACATAATTATTCAATGATAGGATTGTTCGAGTGTCCGGTGTCACGGCATCCGCAACCTTCTGGGAGGCCTCTAGACACGCAAGATTCGAGTCTGCCAAAGCTCGGCTCTTCGGCCGCTGTCCGACGGCCTCTGCGTGGGCCTCGTCGGTCCAGGTCTCGCGAGACGTCTTTGCGGCGCGGGTCTCGCGTCAGAGCTTAGACCGGGCCCCGTCAGTGTCCCTGACGGCCCCGACAAGCAGATTCGAGCCCCCTGAGCTCGAGTCATTCCAGAGGCCCGATGTTCTGCGATGAGATTCTGCCTGGTGGGCGCGACGCCCCAGTTCCGCGGTGCTGCTCGGGTTCCTTCGTCTTGGTTCCTTGCATTGGTGGCGCTCGGCGTTGCTCGGGTTCCTTGGTCTTTGTGCACTGCTCCATTTCTCGGGCTCCTTGGTCTTAGTTTCTTGCTTCCGTCCTCGGCGGGAACACGACCAGGAAATGCGATGCAAGGCCAAGCAATGCCAACCAGTGCCAAGCAACGCAGAGCAACTCCAATCAGTACCAAGCAACGATTCCAAGCAATGCCAAGCACCGCCAAGCAATGCCAAGCAATGCTTTGCATTGCATTGCGTGGCCTGGCTTTGCTCAGGACTGCTTTGAACTGTTTTGGGAAATGGGACCCCTACTTGTGGTCCCGCCTTGCTCATATTGATTCTGCTCGGATCTGGGTATCCAGGAAGTCTGGACCTGTCCCCCCTGGACCAGATTTTCATCCTGATTCGTTTTTGTGACACGCCCGGGGCCCCGTCTGGGCCCCAAGAGGCCGAACACGGCGAAAGACCTCCGTCTTGACACTAAAAGTCCAATTTGGGGGTAAATCAGTTCTGTAGTCGATCTCTTACTCGAAAGACGTTGGAGGCCTTGGCACGACTCCCCGACAGGAGGTCACGCCTGAGATCGAGCGCATGGCCGCGAACGCCGGGCCGCCGCCGCCGTCCGGCCGCGCGCTGCGCGGCAAGGGCGGCGGCGGCGGCGGCTCCTTTGGCAGCTCCTTCGGCGGGGGTGGCGGCCGCGGCCGAAGCCGCAGCAGGAGAGCGTTTTTTTCATTCCCGGGCGATAGCGGGCGTTACCGGTACCGAGGGGGGGGAGGGGCAGGGGGCCAGGTTCCACGCCGGCGCCGTCTGGAAGTGTGGAGGACTGGCCGCACACACACACACACACACACACACACAACGGAGGTCAGCCGAATCGTGACGTCACCTGGGAGCCCAGACCCCCGACGTCACGATGTTTTCACAACGTCGACCCCCAGAGGTCTGGACCCCTTCCCGGGGACCGGTTTTTCACCCTGAATCGATGTTTGACAGTCCCGAGGCCCGGGAAGGGCTCCCTCAGAGGCCGAGAACAGCGAAAACCCTCCCGTCGCACTTTGTTCACAACGCGAGGAGGTCTGGGAGGGGGGTGGGCGGCCAGGGCCGGCCGTCCTCGCGAAAAACAGCGCTCTCCAGGGGCCGCGGGCGCAGCCGCAGCCGCGGGCGGCGCTGATGAGCGGCCCAGAGGCTCTGGGCCTCGCAGGCGGGGTCCGAGCATGATGGGGTCCTCCTCCTCCTCCTCCTCCTCCTCCTCTTCCTCCTCCTCCTCCTCCTCCTCCTCCTCCTTCGCCCTCCTCCTCCTCCTCCTCGGAGGAGGAGGAGGAGGAGGATCGCGCCGCACCACCCCAGCGTCGCCGACGCATCGCTGGCTCGCCGATGCGGCGCGATCCTCCGATCCCATCTGCTCGGACCACATCTAGGAGGCCTCTAGAGACGAGGGTCGGACGACGGATGGGGGACTGGAGATCCGAGCCTGGGGCTTACCCATGCCCACCGCCAGGCAAGCCTCAGGGGATCGCAAACATGGATCAAGGGGACGTGGATTAGCGATGGGACCCGTGTCCATGGGAAATCGCGGATATCCGCCGCCGAACGGGGAGGGCACCGCCCGCATTTGGGAGAGGGCACTTCCCCCGATCCATGGGTTTGGACACCGCGCGCCAGGTCCATGGATCGCTGATCCATGTTTGTGCGCCCCCGGGAAACTGAGCCTCTGGAGCCTCGGGAGGCGCTGGACACGCATCTGCTTGGGCCCCCGCCCCCGGGCCACAGCGGCTGCCATGCCCACCGCCCCCTGGGGTCCCAGGACCTCGGCTCCCGAGGCGGGGTGGACTGGGACACGGTGGGGGCGTTGGTGAAGGAGTGTGCCCAGGATCGAAGAAGAAAAAACTCTATAAACGTATGTTTTTGGCGCTCCGCGCGGATTTCTTGGATCCGCGCTGGGCCCCCCCCCCCTCCCTTGCAGCGCCTCCAGCGCCGCCCCTGGCGCGCTCCGCGCGCCATGGGAGGGGGTCCGGCGCAGATCCAAGAAATCCGCGAGGAGCGCCAAAAACTTATGTTTGCAGCGTTCTTTTTCTTCTACAGGAGGCTGCAGACCCTGAAGGATTCCATATTTGATGAGTAGGGCGGTGGTGTCCATGGCCGATCCACGATTGGAGTTCCACCGGCTTCGAGACCCTGGATTCCTTACCTGTTGGTCCTTTGTCTAATGCCCCTCGCCAGGCTGACGTTTTCGTCGGTTCTCGGCGGTCCTCTGGCACCTGGAGGTTTGCCCACAGTCGCGCCTGGCTGGGAGCGCTTTGGGGATGCCCGGGTCGTCCCGCGCGGCCGCCGGAGACCCGGCCCGTGACCCGAAAGCTGGGGCGACGAGGCTCGGTCGGTCAGGAGCGAAAAAAGGACGTACGCGTACATGAATCCACGCTGGTTTCGAGAGTTCGCATGGCGCGAATGTTCGTATTATGCGGCCGGTCTCGCGGGTCAAGGGGCCGTGTTCATGTACATAGCTGGGCGCGTACATCCTTTGTGGGCTCCCTAGTCGGGGGCCCCGGGGGCCCAGAAAGAGGGGGGGTGTGTACGAGAGCTGCCGTGCGCAGCCAGTTTCGGCCCCACCGCCAGACGCCCTCTCCGCACGTTGGCGCCCCCGGCGCCGGGAGGCGCCGGGACGTGCCCCACTGCGTGAGCTGGTTCGAATGAGAACCCCCGTCTCCAGTCCCCCCCTCTCGCCCGACCCGAGAGACGAGGGGGACGGGAGTGGGAGGACCCTGCTCGGGAGGAGGATGAGTGTGACGATGGCGGCGCGGGGCATACCCCCGCGCTAATACCCCCGCGCTCCTTGCCTCTGTTTTCCAGTGCATCAATAGGGGACGAATTATTCTGACGGCGCTGGTTGTGGATCACGCAGCGCCTAGATATTTGCTTATGCGCGCTCCGCAGGTTCTCCAGATCACTGTGCCTGAGGGGGCAATTCAATGTGAGTATAATTTTGCGCCATGGGGCTCGCCCCCCTGAGGTCCAACATGCCGCGACAACAGAGCGGAAAAGTCATATCATCGTGAAGTCCCGGCCAGAGCGTTTTCAACCCCATGGAATGTGTCCAGAAGCCTACAGACCCTGGAGGATTCCGTATCTGATGATGGCGGCGGTGACGTCAGTGATCAAAGCACGAGTGGAGCTCCACCAGCTTCCAGACCCTGGATTCCTTATCTAATGGTTCCCTATTCCGAGGCTGGGATTTATCCAGAACCACCGCCTGGGAGATCGATCTTCGGGGACCTCGGCAGGCGGTGGAAATGCACATACTCGGGCCCCCTGGGGCCGAAGTATATCCATATCCACCGCCGGCTGGGGTCCCAAGACGTACGTGACGCAGGCGGTGGTCATGGATATATCCCCGCCCAGGCGGTGGATGTGGATGTATGCCCTCACCGTATGATCGGGTCGGACGCACGCTGAACTGAACTGAACTGATGATGAGGGCCCATCGTCACCCTACCTGAAGGGTGGGAAGGAACAAAGAGTTCACTCCCGATCGCAGCTAGCAAGAGAAGAGCCCTCCCTCGGGGACGGCCCCCCTGTGGAGGACGCGCCTTCGACGCCCCGAGCCCTGGTCCGCAGCACGCCCAGGGCGGAGGCTTCTCTGGAGGCCCATCCTGGAGCCCACGGCAGGCCTGCCCCCGAAGGGCCCCCCGAAAGGACCCAACGTAGCCCCGAACAAGAACACAGGGGGAGGAGGGGGAGGAGGAGGAGGAGGAGGAGGAGGAGGAGGAG
>CAUYUJ010014184.1:390000-429605 GCA_963575745.1 Prorocentrum cordatum | reverse complement strand
ATAAGCAAGTACGATGAGGAAGAGGAGGAGGTCGGGGACGACGGCGACGACGGCGAGGACGAGGAGAGGCAGGGAGACACAAGAGAAGCAAGACCACGGTAAGCATGTGGAGGACGATGAGGACAAAGAGCCTTTGCATCTCGTCAAACATGTATATCTCAAACCCTCGATACCAGCCCTCTTCGTCTTCGACCGTGCCCCCCTTGGGGCTAGGTCTCCCTTGCCTGTAACGCGTAGTTGGCGCAGCGCTTAGAACAGGGGGAGGGAGGGCTTAGGGAAGAGACCAGGGGGAGGGAGAAGGATGGAGCACGAGAGACCTTTGCAAAGGGGGCAGGAGCAGGAAAACAAGCGGCAGAACCATACGGGCGGGTCGGGCGGGCGTACCCTAACGGGCGGGTCGGGCGGGTGGGCCCAGACGAGCGAGCGGGTCGTTGAAGCGTCAATCCAACATAAGTCGCAAGGGCATTTCGAGCGAGAGCGCGATTCTTGAACAATTCGTGAGGAAGCCCATAGCGAGAGCGTGACCCCTGAGTGTCTCGGCGTTGTTCAATCACTTGCGAGGGCTTACCACGCGAGAGTATTTGTTCTTGGATAGCTTGCGAGGAAGTCCCGAGCGAGAGCGCGATGTTGAATAACTTGTGGGGAAGTGTAGTGCGGAAGCCGCTGCTGTTGAACACGGGGGCCAGCAATCCAATATGAGACACAAGACGTCTCCCTGCAAAAACAGGATGCGAGCCCCAGGACGAGCCTTTTGTTTTGATTGAAGCACTGATGGGCACCGTAGGGAGTATTCAACAATCAACATGTATTAGATCTCGGAGTTCAAGAATCTGAATACTGTTCGTTCTTCTTGACTCGCGCGCTAGCCAACACCTATTTTCCAAGCCCTCGATACCAGCCCTCTTCGTCTTCGATCGTGCCCCCTTGGGAGTACATCTTCCGTACCTGCCACGCGTATTTGGCGCAGCCCCTAACACAGGGGGAGAGAGGACGGATTGAAGGAAGGGACAAGGAGGAAAGAAATGGATGGACCACGAGAGAGAGGGGGTAGGAGCAGAAAACACGTGGCAGAGCAAAACGGGCAGATTGGGTGGTTAGACCCTAACGGGCGGGTCGGGATGGCGGTTCCAGGCGGCCGCGTCGAGCAGGCGGGTTGCTGAAGCTTGAGTGCTGCATAAGCCGTAAGGATGTATCGAGCGATAGCTCGATTCCCCAGTACATCGTGAGCATGGCCAGAACAAGAGCGTGATTCCTGAGTGTCGAGGGCGCAGCGTTTAAATATATTGCGAAGAAGTCCCACGCGAGAGCGCGCTTCCTGCATACAATGTGAGGAAGTCCTTCGCGAGAGCGCGGTTTTGGTATAACGTATGAGGAGGTATGAGCCAGGAACCGTTGTTGAATTCTTGCTTCCGAAGGACAACGAAGTGCTCCTTTCGGGGCTCGCACCTTCTGTTCTACCAGAGAGAGTTTTCATGCTCAAACAGGGTTGCTGCCCTCCCCGCTTCAACAACAACTGCTCCCGCCGGACACGTCCTTACAGCTACTTCCAGAATCGCGCTTTCGCGCGGGAATTCCTCACACTGTATACAAGAATCGTGCTCTCGCGCGGGGCTTCCTTTCAAGTGATTCAGACGCCGCTCGCTTGGCACTCAGGAGTCACGCTCTCGCTTAGGCTTCTCTCACGGCTTATTTGAAAATCGCGTTGTCGCTCGAGATTTCCTCGCGATTCATGCAGAACGCACGCTTCAGCATCCCGCCTATTCGACCTGGCCGTCTGGTGGGCCCGCCTTCCCGACCCGCCCGTTAGGGTCAGCCCGCCCCGTCTGCCCGTCTGGTTCTGCCACGTGCTTTCTGCTTCTAGCCCACTTCTTGCTAATCTCCCTCGTGCTCCATCCTTCTCCCTCCCGCTTCCATCCGCCCTCTCTTCCGCTGTTTCAGGAGCTGCGCTAAATGCACGTAGCAGGTAAGGAAGATATACCCCAAAGGGGGTACGATCGAAGACCCAGAGGGCGGGATACAGGTGTGGAATGGCAAGCGCGCTGACCGGAGCTGACAATCTTAAACTAATGTTCGATGATGCGTTTTCATTCTTGACGAGTAACTATTGCTGATCCCCCTCTCACCGGAGCACATTTTGTCTGATCAATTGAAGTGCCCCTCTCGGGGCTCGCACCCTTTTCCTTTATCGGGGGAAGTCTTCGTGCTCAAACTGGGTAGTTCGGCCTCGAATTACACCAACCAAAACTCTCGCCGCAGACATCCTCACAATGGATTCCATATTCGCGCTCTTGCGCGGGCCTTCCCCACAACTTATGCAGAATCCGCGCTCTCGCGTAGAACTTCTTTGCAAGTTGTTCAGGCGCCGCGCCCTCGACACTCTGGATTCACACTGTCGCTGTGGCCGTTATCGCAATTTACTTGGGAATCGCGCTGTCGCTGGAGATCCCTTCGCGATTCATGCAGGACTCACGCTTCAGCATCCCGCCTACTCGACCTGGCTGCCTGGGCCCGCCTTCCCGACCCGCCCGCTAGGGTCTGCCCGCCTTGTCTGCCCGTCTGGTACTGACACGGGCTTTCTGCTCTTGGCCCTCCTTCTGCTAATTTCTCTCGTGCTCCATCCTCCCTCCCCCTTCCATCCGTCCTCATTTCCGCTGTTTTAGAGCCTGCGCTAAATTCACGTCACAGATAAGGAAGATGTGCCCCCGTCCGTGCTCGCCGAAACCAGTGCTCGGTCCTGTCCCTCCCTCTCATGCTCGCCGAAACCAGTGCTGGGTCACCTCAGACCCCCATCCGACTCCGATGTCCGTGCACGTGCACATCCGCGCGTCTGCTTCTCCAGCCGCGGCGGCGATCTGAGCCTCGAGATCGTCGTAGCTGAGCCCGGGGGGGGGGAACCTTGGCCGTTCCCAGAGGCGCCGCAGCAAACGCTCCCTCCCCAGGTCTGGGTCCGCCCCGCCTCGCCCGCTGTGCAACATGTCGACGTTTTGGGCATGGGGCTTCCCGTGGAATCACGGTGCAGGTCCAGGGCTGATGCGCGTGGGAGCGAGGGCTCCGCAGGCGCGTCGGCCTGCGATTGTCACCATCCCGCCCAGACGTCTGCACGGGGTGGCGCTAAGTGCAGTCTGGCCTTAGTTCGGCTTCCGCACAAGATAGACCCCAAAGGGGGTACGGTCGAAGACGAAGAGGGCGGGTACCGAGGCTTTGGGAAAAACGTGTGGAACGGCACGCGAGCAGATAGGAGCGAACAGTTTTAAAATGTTTGTTTGGGGTATTGTTGTAACTTGGGGGGCTAGCAACACAATCTGAAGCCACGGACGTCCCATTGTAAAAAAGCAGGGTGCGAGCCCGGGAGGAGTCTTCTAATAAATTAGTCTAATTGAACAACGACATGGGCACCAGTGGGGATCAACACCAATTATTGTTTAGAAGTGTGAGTTCGATAATTCTACCCTCATGCGCCTTGCTTCTACATGCCACGTGCTGCCAATCCTTCTTGGGGCAACCATCTGACAAGGGGTGCCGTTATTCCCACACCCAGATCTCCGACCCAATGAGGGCGAGCCAATACATCCCCCGAGGTACATCTCCACTTTCGGAGCGGTGAGGATTGGAATCACGAATGCTTCGAGCCCCAGGCAAAAGACACAAAAACGCGAAGGATTCGAGCCCCAGTCCAGGGAATAGATCTAGGAACATACATAAGACGCTCAGTGTTCGAGCCCCAATCGAGTGGCAATATATAGGAACAAACGTGAAACTCTCGAAATTCGAGCCCCAGGAGGGGGGAAATCTACAGGAACATACGTAAAGCACAAATGATTCGAGCCCGGCGAAGCCTATGGGCACGAAGCCTGCGAGGGCCAAAACACATTTCCCGAACACGCATACTAACGGTTCCTGGAGCCTCCTGGGGCCTCCTGGGAGCGTGGAGGGTCAGAAAAGCGCGTCCCGAGCACAAATCCCAACGCAGAAAGGTGAATCTTGGGGCCGCCTGGGGGCGGGGATATTGAAAAGCGCTCCCCGGACATATATCTTAATGCAGAAGAGTGTCTCTTGGGGCCTCCTGAGGGCAAAAGGGGCCGAAACGCGCTCCCCGAACACATGTCCAAATGCTTCCTGGGGCCTCGTGAGGGTGGGAGGGCCGAACAACGCTCCCCGAGCACGTATCCCTGGAGCGTCCTGGGGTTCCCTGGCGCCTTCGCAAGTAGCGGCAAGCCTGCTCTGACGGATTCGCCCGCGCTGGTGAGTTTCAAAGAAGTCTCGAGCGAAACGGCCCTTCTGGCATCCGCGAGTAGCAGCAATGATGTTCTGAATGACCCCCTTGTGGTGTCGAATTGCAAAGAAGTCTCAGACGAAATGGCCGTTCCGGCATCCGCGAATAGTGGCAACTGGGTTCTGAAGTACCCCTTTTGTGGTGCTCTCAGGCGCAAAGGCCGTTCGGGTAGTCGTAAGTAGCGGCAAGATTGCTCTGACGGATTCGCCCGCGTTGGTGAGTTTCAAAGAAGTCTCAAGCGAAGCGGCCGCTCCGGCATCCGCAAGTAGCAGCAACAATGCTCTGAAGGATCCCCTTTCTGGTGCTAAATCTGCTGAGGTAAACGGCCGTTCCAGCATCCGCAAGTAGCGGCAATATTACTCTGAACGACCCTATTGTGGTACTGTGGTGCTAAGTTGCAAGGAGGTCTTAGGCGA
Source organism: Prorocentrum cordatum (assembly GCA_963575745.1). NCBI lineage: Eukaryota > Dinophyceae > Prorocentrales > Prorocentraceae > Prorocentrum > Prorocentrum cordatum. Next base: position 424,916 of record CAUYUJ010014184.1, on the reverse strand, counting down.
GATCGCCCTTCCTGAGGCTCGGTCCCTCTCTGGCCAGGGCCTCTCGGAGTAAATTGTAAGAACTATCGCGCGGGAGCGTTGTCGCTGTTGAAACGCTTGAGCGTGCGCTTCAATTTCAGAGCGAACACAGCCTGCGTCAAGGCGAGAGCGCCCGGGCGGATATAGGGGTCCAACAACAATCATTGTTTAGTAAGTGATATCCACCAACAGCAACACCAATCATGTTAAGATTCTTCGCTCTTATATGTTCGCGGGTCACTCAACATGTATATTTCGAACCCTCGATATTCGCCCTCTTTGCCTTCGAAACCCCATTGGGGACATATCTTCCTTACCTGCCACGTGGAGTTGGCAAGGGAGGGAGGAGGGAAGGGACAAGGGGGGGAGAGGAGGATGGAGCACGAGAGAGACTAGCAGGAGGGGGGGCTAGGAGCACAAAACACGTGGCAGAACCAGATGGGCGCGTCGGGCGAGCGGACCGTAACGGGCGGGTCGGCCGAGCGGGCCAAGACGGCCCGGTCGAGCGGGCGGGGCGTTGAAGTGTGAGTCTTGGCTGGATCGCGAGGAAGTTTCGAGCGATAGATAGCGCGATTCCCAAACAAATCGTGAGGAATTCCACAGCGAGGGCGTGATTCTTGCATGTCGAAGGGCGCGGCGTGTGAATGAATTGCGAGGAAGTCTCACGTGAAAGCGCGATTCTTGCATACATTATGAAGAGATCCTGCGCGAGAGCGCGATTTTTTGTCATAGTTTGCGAGGAAGTATCAGGCAGGAGCCGTTATTGAGTTCTCAGTTGTAGAAAATGCATAGTGTTCATCCCTATGTGTACTTTTCAATCAAAGTGCTTTTCCCGGGGCCCGCACGCGGTGTTTTACAAGGGATAGCGAGGGTTCACCAAATTGGGTTGTCGCCCCTTGGTGCACAACAATAACAACAGTAATTTTAAGATTGTTCGCCTTTATCTGCTCGAGCGTCCAATGACGCGTATTTCCCAAACCTTCGGTACCCGCCCTCTTCGTCTTCGATCGATCCCTTTTTTGGGGGTAGACTTTTCTTCTCTGCAAGCCGGGCCCCTGCAAGCGGCGGGGCGGCCGCGGACCGTCGGCCGCGGACCGTCGACGCGACCCCAAGAAGGACGGACAGGGGACCGACCACGACGACGACGACGTCGACTACGACGGCGACGACGACGACGATGGCGACGACGACGACGAGCGAAAACGAGAGCGAGAGAGAACGACAGCAGAGCCACAAGGACACGAAGTAGGCCACGAAGGGCGACAGCGGGGACACGAAGGGAATGCGTATGGGGCCACGAAGAGCGCGAACGAGCGGGGGCCACGAAGGGCAGATAATGCGGGGCCACAGAAGGCAACGATGGGGCCACTGAGGGTAGCAACCGGGCCACGTAGGACGGCGAGGGGGCCACAAACGGCGACAGCGGGGCCACGAAGGGCACGCACATGGCGCCACAACGGGCGCGAACGAGCGGGGGCCACGAAGGGCATACGTATACTGGGCCGCGGAGGGCAAGGACGGGGCCACTGAGGGCAGCAACGGGGTCACGAAGGGCAGCGAGGGGGCCACGACGGGCGACAGCGGGGCCACGAAGGGCATGAATATTGGGTCACCACGGGCGCGAACGAGCGGGGGCCACGAAGGGCATACATATATGGGGCCACGAAGGGCAGCGAGGGGGCCACGAAGGGACGCAACGGGGCCACGAAGGGCAGCGAGGGGGCCACGAAGTGCTGCAACGGGGCCACGAAGGGCTGCGACGGGGCCACGAAGGGCAGCGAGTGGGCCACGAAGGGCTGCAACGGGGCCACGAAACTAAGCGAGGGGGCCACGAAGGGCTGCAACGGGGCCACGAAGGGCAGCGAGCCACGAGGGGCTGCAGCGGGGCCACGAAACAAAGCGAGGGTCCCACGAAGGGCTGCAACGAGGCCACGAAACAAAGCGAGGGGCCCATGAAGGGCTGCAACGGGGCCACGAAGGGCAGCGAGATCCCGATTCCTAGGTAATCTGCAAGGGAGTCTTAAGCGTGAGAGCGACTCCTGGGTGCCTGGGTGTCGCGAGCGCGGCGATTGAGTAAATTTAATGGAATTCCCACGCAAGGGCGTTATCCTTCAGTATATTGCAAACGAGTCTCCAGCGAGAGCGCGACTCCATAGCGCAAGGAGAGCGATTCCTTAATACATTGTAAGCAAGTCCCAAGCGAGAGCGCGATTCCTGAATAAAATGCGAGGAGGTCTCGGGCGGGAGCGGGGGTCCTGGCTAAATTGTGAGGAAGTCTTAAGCTGGAGCCGTTGTTGTTGCAACCCAGGGGCTAGGGGCCCAGTTCGAGCCCCAAGACCTTCCCGGATAAAAAAAAGGGTGCGAGCGTCGAGGGGCACACTTTGATTGACAAAAAGCAGTATGCACCGGTGGGGGGATGAACAATAATTATTCGTCTGAAATGAGAGTTCAACGGCTCCTATTTCATTTTCTTTACAATTGAATCCCAAATCGCGCTCTCGCGCGGGATTTCCTCACAGTTTATGCAGGAATCGCCCTCTCGCGTGGGTCTTCCTCGCAATGTATTTGCACGCCGCGCCCTTCGACATTCAGGAATGACGCTCTCGCTGTGGATTTCCTCACAATTTGTTTGGGAATCGCGCTATCGCTTGATTATTTCCTCGCGATTCATCCAATATTCCAACTTCGGCGACCCGCCCGCTCGATCTAGCTGCCTGGGCCCTCCTTCCCGACCCGCCCGTCAGGGTCTACCCGCCCGATATGACCATCTGGTTCTGTCACGTGTTTTCTGCTCCTAGCCCCCCCTCTTGCTATGCTCTCTTGTGCTCCATCCTCCTCCCTCCCCCTTGAACATTATTTGCATCGGTCCTGTCTTCCCCTGCCTTAGGGGCTGCATGAAGTACACGTTGCGGGTAAGAAATATGTACACATAAAAGGGGCACGATCGAAGACGTAGAGGGCGGGTATCGAGGGTTTGAGATATACGTGCTGGATTTCACGCAAGCAGAAAGGAGCGACCAGTCTCACAATGAATGTTGATGCTGTTGTTGCTGCTCTTGTTGGTGCTGGCATTTACGGTGGTGGTGTTGATGATGTCGTTGCGGCTGTATTTGTTGTGCATATTGTTGGTGTTGATGCTGGTGGTTTTTGTTGTTGTTGCTGTTGTTGGTGGTGGTGGTGGTGTGGTTGTGGTTGTTGGTGTTGTTGCTGGTGTTGTTGTTGGGGTTGTTGTTGGTGGTGGTGGTGATGGGGTTGTTGTTGGTGGTGTTGGTGTTGGTGTTGTTGTTGTTGGTGGTGGTGTTGTTGATGTTGAGGTTGTTTGTCGTTGTCGTTGTTGTTGTTGTGGTTGTTGTTCTTGTTGCTGCTGCCGGTGTTGTTGCTGTTGTTGTTGTTGCTTTTGTTGTTTTTGTTGTTGTTGTTTGAACCAGGGGCCAGGGGCACAGTCTGAGCCTCAAGATTCCCGCTTGTAGACTAGAGGGTGCGAGCCCCAAGAAGGGGCACTCCAATTGAACAAGCAGCTGGTGCACCGCGCAAGGGGGGAGCAACAATGGTTATAACTACAGTGGAGACCCATGCCAAGAAACACCCTGCTGACTTCCAGGATGCCCTGGGTTCCTTGGGTTTCGATTGTCTTGCCCTGTAGAGCGAGACGTTCCCACACCAAAAACATCGATGGACGCCCTGGGGTCTCAGGGTTGTGTTTCTTGTGGAAGGTTTTTTTGTGGCCGAGCCCCTGATGCAACATGAGCATTGTGGAACTCGATCTATGGAGAGGAAGCATGCTGCCAAATGATTCCCAGATGTCTCAAACTTGTTTCGAACATACCTTAAACAGAAACATGTACAACACATGTTTTAAACATGGTTTAACATCTGTTTTCAAACCCTTTGAAACGCATCTTTAATTCAATGATCGGATTGTTCGAATGCCCATTGACATGGCATCCACAACATGAGCGCTCAACAGAGACATGCGTCGGCTGCGACGGCGGCGCCGGCACCGGCGGCGGGATCCCAGGTCGTGCGACCGCCTCCTGGCGCTCCTCGCCCGGGCGGAGCACGCCGCCGCCGCGCGGACGTGCCTCTGCTTCTGGCGGGCGCGCGCGGCACGCCCAGCGGAGGATGGACGGCGACGACGAGGGCGGCAGGGGACGGCGACAGCGAGGCCAGACGACGGCGACGACGACGACCGGCGACGACGGTGACCGACGACGACGATGGGCGACGGGCGACGGGCGACGGACGACAGACGACGGCCGACGGACGACGGGCGACGGACGACGGGCGACGGACGACGGACGACGGCCGACGATGACGACGACGACGACGACGACGACGACGACGACCTGGACGACGACGATGGCAGCGGACGACGGACGACGACGGCGGCGACGACAGCAGTGGACGATGACGACGACGATGGCGACGACGACGATGTCGACGTCGACTTCTTCGTCTCGGAGGTTTTTGAGGCGTTGCTCGGGTGCCCCGTCACGTCGGCACGGCCAGGCGCGGCTCGGATGGTCCCCAGGAGGGGCTCGGGGGGACCAGTTTCGAGCGGATCTGGGTCTGACGACGGTGATGATGGCGACGACATTCGGGATGTTTGGAGGCATGTCTGAGGGATGGCCAGGCGCGGCCCCGAGAAGTGTCTGGGGACCGACCTTGAGCGGCTCTACGTCGGACGGCGACGACGGCAGCGCGCGACGGGCGACGAGGACAACGACGACGACGACGACGGCAGCGGACGACGGAGGACGACGGTGACGGCGACGGGCGCCAAACGACAAACGACAAACTACAAACGACCAGCCACAAACGACAGCGACGGCCACGGCGACAGGGACGGCGACGGCGACGGCGACGGCGGCGAAGACGGCGACGACGGCGGTGGCGGCGGTGACGCCGACGGCTCGTCGCCAACGCCGCTGGCGTCGTCGTCCTCGAGGCGAAGGAGGACTCGGGGGATAATCGTCCTGGGCGTATCCTTTGCCAGGATGCAAAATCGACGCAGGCACGAATAGCATCATATGTTTCAAGAATATGGGAAGGTTGGCAATGGAAAGGGGGGAGCCAAAAACCCATGAGATGTGCAACGAGATTGGGACGCCCGGAATTCGTGCCCAGTTATTCGTGTTTCCCTGGGCCAGTTTGCTTTGGGCGCGAGCGCGCCTCCCACATCTCAACCACATCGGGGGTCGTGGCCTGATCCAGCTTGGGAGAAGCGCATCACGACTCGGGGCCGTGGATGGCGGAGAGCGGCGATGCGGAGAGGCGAGGTAGGTCATGGCGCCAACACCGCACTCGGTAGCGAATCACTGGAGCCTGGTATGCACTCTTAGTTCTAGACGTTTCGCGTAACCCCACCAGCCCATCCATAAACGATGCCCATAGGAATTGCCTCGATCAGGGAAGTATAGCACACAGAGGAAGGGTCCCCCAGTGGAGGCCTCTTGGAGCGTCTTGGGGGCCTCTTGGCGGTCCCGGACGCCTCTTAGAGCGTCTTGGGTGCCTCGGAGAGCTTCTTGGGGCCTCTTGCGGGTCTCTTGGGAGCCTCTTGGAGGCCTTTTGGGCGCCTGTTGGAGTCTCCTGGGGCCTCCTGGGCGCTTCTTGGGGTCCTCTTGAAGCGCTGTTGGGAGCCTTGGGAGCGCTCTTGGAGCCCTCTTGGGCCATCTTGGAGCCATCTTGAGGCCTCGGATCGCCATCGGAAGCGAAAAGGCGATAAAGCCAAAAACATTGATTGCCCTAATGTTTTGTAAGAATTTTGGCGTCTTCGGGGCTTCCTGGGGGAGCTCTTTGGCCACTTGGAGCCGTCTTGGAGCGGTCTTTGGGCCTCTTGGAGCATCGTGGGAGCCATCTTGAGGCATCGCCACGCTGGCCATCATCCCCGAAATCCAAGCCTTGCCGAACGGGTCCAACAGGTGGATCCAGCTGTTTTTTTCGTCGGGACGGGGAAGGGGAGCACCGCGACTACGATTCCAAAACATCGGCATCTGCCCACAACTGTGAATTTGTGCCAAGCCCAGCACTGACAAATCTCGAAAGTTTTCCAGTGAGTGAGGCCACTGATCAGCACCTAAACCCGTCGGAAGCTGGTTGAGGTTCATCTGGGGGAAGAGGGCCAACCACCACATCTCAAGAGGAGGCGACCATTCGAGCACAGCGCGACGCTTGCCTGCGACTCGCAGGCGGCGAAGGATAGCACGCCGGTCGCGTCGGCCATGCCGCGCATCATCATCCGTAAGATCGGTGCTGGGCGGCGCACGCGAGATCCAGTGCGCACGCCAGGCAGTCCAGTCCTCCATGACCCGAGCGTCCATGCCGCCCAGGGGCCCTGGTAGACTGAAAAACTCTCGTAGGGCAGCAGAGTCGTCAACTGATCCACACACCGTCGCATAGCCACGACGTTTCGGACCGAACCGCGAGCCAGCAGCCCGACCTTCCAAACGCGAAGCCTCAGCCAGATGTCGATATTTCCCATGTTTCCGAACCTCATCAAGTAAAGCCTCCCTCCACTCCTCCCAAGCACGGCGACGAAAAAGACGATGAAGCCGCGAGACATCACGAAGTCGGGACTGAACCTGCTCGACATACGAGGGGTCCACTTCGGGTAGCAGTAGCCGTAGCTGTCGGCGCTGCTCTAGCAACTGCTCACGCTCTAGTCGATAGCTCCGCTGTTGCTCAGTGTCGCTGCTACGGAAAACCTCCTGCCCCACCTCCAGCACTCGATTCATCTCCTCAAAAATCATCCGCAGTCGACCGATCTAGTAGAGCGCAGGACGCTGGAAAATTGGTGCGCGCGAGCTGCAAAATTGATCCGATCAACACTCAGATCAAGTTCCCGCCGGCATGGTCTTTTTGGAAGGAGAGTTCTATGGGTCGCTCCAGGGACACCCTGTCCTGGAAGCGTATTCAAGATTGTGTTGTCATGAGTTCTTCTGCAGGTGCTGAGGATTTCGGTCGAGTAGCCATCTTTGTGCAACCTCCGAGGATCCGCGTCGATGGAACATCGCATTTGCGCACGCCACTGCAGTTCGACCAGCATGAGATGACGACCATGAATGCTGAAGGTCGTGCCAAATATTGTGCTGGATGGTGTTTAATATCAGTATGCAAGATGACTTGTTTTCCGCATGCCTTGCCGAGCTGTCCGCACCAGGCATGTCTGTTACCGGCACGGAGATCGTCGTGAAGGTGATCAGGAACACCGATCCGTTTCGCGGACGAGTGGGGGCCAACCTGGCCGGGGTGCTGCTCTACGTCATCGGCACCGCGCTCGCTTGCCCAGTCTTGAGCGACACGGTGGTGCGCCCAGATCGGGAGCTTGAGTGCAATCCTGATTTCGTTGTCGCCTACACATCAGCATCCAATCATCATGTGGTCATTGATTGTTTCTCTCGTTTGGCTCAGGATAGTAATGGTCCTGTAACTGTTGCGCTTGGTTATGAGCCTGGCTGCTCAAGCCTCGGGGTGACTAGCGCGCTGAGCTCGCGCCTCGAGTCAGACGCGGGAATCGCGAGTAAGAAATTCCATGGATCCCTCAGAGAGTTAGGTCAGACAGTTAGAATGGATAGACTTGCGCTGGCAGCTTGCCCCGCTGAAGCCGCAGAGGAGAGAGTTCGAGACGATATGGGCGCGATCATCGGCGATGACGACGTCGCTATAGTCTCTAAGAAATGCCTGCGAGATGATTAACAAGATATCCTGGAACACATCAACCTACCTGGCGAACCGAAGCACGAGGAAAAGAAGGAAAGCGTGGTTGCAGATCCCGCTCCGCACCAGGATCGCCATTCGACGACTTCACAGACAGTTTGGCCATGTGTCTAATCGTGTTCTCGTGCAGCTATCGAGAATCTCCAGGATGTCATCGGTATCATTGAAGTCGCCCAGAATTATCGATGCGACTGTTGCGAACATCACAAACCGCAAGGTCAGACTCACAAGGTTGCCTTGCCCAAGAAGTTCTGCATCAACCATGAAATCGGCATCGCCTGTCTAGCGGTAAAGGACAACCGTGGAGAACGTTGCATCTCCTTGAGCATAGCGCGCCAGGGTGCAACATTTCAGCGCGTGATCTTTGTCAAGCAGGGAGGTGGTGCGCCATATTGGAGAACATGCTTCATTGCACTTCAGCAGCACTGGTGTGCATGGGCAGGTAAGCACAAAAGAATGGCGTTGGACCGTGGACTGCACAACAGAGGAACGTTTCTGCAATGAGTTCAGAGTCAAAGGATCGGACTCCGCGACGCTGGAGTCGAGTCTCCCGAGCAGATAGGCCGCACCGAGAGACATGGTGGACTTTGGACTAATATCTACAAGGAGGTGATACACGACAGGGATGTTTCCGGACTCGATGTTGTCATCTCTACTGCATCGGAAGCCGACAGCACAAAGAGTGAGATGTCACGAGTCGGCGCATTTGCGCCTGCTCAGTGGGCACTCGGAAAGATGCCTCGTGCCCCGGGGAGTCAATTCGACGACGAGGAAGCATTCGACTTCAAAGTGCTTGCGAATGTTGCAGAGGACGGAGCCGACGAGTTTTCTCGCCAGGCTGCGATCCGGGCGTCTGCCAGAACAGCGCTCGCAGAAGACGACGTCGGGAGTGGGGCGGCGAGGGCCGCTCTTCGAAAGGCGCCGCCGCTAGCTGGAGAATCTCAGGTAGGCGACGTAGTATGCTTTCGCAAGAGGCCGACCGACGGCGAGGTTACCGCTAAGTGGAGCATTGGTTCTCGCATCGTTTTGGATTTGATGGCAAGAACGCATCGGTCATCACAGAGGGTGTACCTGCCTGCGTGGCTGTCGACAGGCTTCGACCGTGCAAAGCGGCGGAAGCGTTGGCTTACCTATATCCTTCTAAGCACCATGACTGCGGTGTTGAGAGGTATGCACCTCCAGACGGGCAACGGCAGTCATTCGTGGACGAGCGACGTGAACTGCCAGAACCACGGGCGCAAGAGCATTCTGTGGAAGAACATCCTGCGGCGACGGAAGAGCTGCCAGGGGTCCCGGAAGTCCCCGCGTTCATAGAGGAAGCATTTCGCCAAACGGAAGAAGATGAACTGTCAGATGGAATGATCGTTATTGCGCCGCCCGCGTTGAGGTCGTCACAGGTGACCCCAACGCCTCTTCACAGGTCTACCAGACGACGCCCCCCCTCGGCATACAGAATCGCAACGAGGTGACGAGCAGGAGTGTCGAGAATGCCGATGGTAGTACAGGAAGGGTTTCCGACTCTGGCTCGTGGCCAGCTCCCAAACCAGCGAACCCACTTCTTGAGGCCATGCGCAGGGCCAGAACAGTAGGGCCAGGCATGGATCTTCTAGCTCGTAGAGAAGCTGCACTCGCTCTTAAGCCACATGAATCGCTTGTCGGATTCTGCAATGAACGCACCGCTCATAAACCGCAATCTAAGAAGAAGCTAGAGAGTGCAAAGAATCTGGTATACCATCGAGAATATTAGGACGTCAAAAGTGGTGTACGACTGCCAAGACAAGACGAATGGGGAAAATGGCGGAAGTTCAACGCCGCCGTACTTATTGTTTCCGTGGAGCTGCAAAATCTCCTCGACGAAGGATACCGCGCGGTACCTGCGCAATGGGTTGAGATTGAAAAGAACGAACATCTCCGTTGACCGGGTGGACCTCCAGTTGCACCGCAGTACAAGAGTAGATTTGTCGTGCGTGGACATTTGGAAGAGTTGCTGGGCATCCGCGCGGATCCACCAACATGCGAACTCGAAGGGCTAAGGTTGATAGTGTCATGGGCTGCCGGTGCAAAGAAGATGCTCAAGTGTGCCGACATTACATCTGCGTACTTCCAGGGGCAGGAACTCGACCGCCACATGCTGCTCGAGCCGCCGCCCGGCGGACTCGAACGAGCACCGGATGGTGGAGCACTGATCGCGCGCGCACCTGTCTATGGCACGTGCGGCGTAGGACCAGGTTTGCGGGGGAGCATTCGCAGAGGGCTTGAAGTTCATGGTCTGGAGGAGAATCGTATCATGCCTGTTTTGTTCAGTATTCAAAATGGCAAGAACGATATCACGTGTATATTAGGTACACGCGTGGATGACATACTGTGGGCTGCAGATGATGAATGTCAGAGAGCCATTCATTCGGCATTGCGAAGGCCTTACGGCCGGCGCCGCCGACCCTGAATGGCGACGACGACGACGACAACGACGACGACGACGACGACGAGCGCTCTTGGGGGCCTGTTGGGGGTAGTTTGTGGGCCTCTTGGGAAGCTCTTTGGGGCCGCTTGGAAGCCTCGTGGGGGCCTCTCAGGGCTTCCTGGGGTCTCTTGGAGGGGGCCTGGGACGTCTTGGAGGCTTCTTGGGCGGTGTTGGGGCTATCTTGGGCGTTTTCGGCCGATCTTTGGGCGACTCGGGGCCCTCTTGGGCCGTCTCGGGGGCCATCTTGGGCATTCGGGCTTCATTTGGAGCGTTTTCGAGGTTTCTAGGCCGCCCGAAGAAAAACAAATCTGCCCCCCCCCCCCCCCCCCACCCCCCCCGGGCCCCCCCCCGGGCCCCCCCCCCTGGGGAAGGGATCAAAGGGAAGGGGCTCCCCTTCGAATCTACAACGGCATGGACAGCGATGACGATCCGAACAGCGAAAACACAGCGATGTCAATCCGAACAACGAGGACGATTCGGACGAGGAAGCCCCTCGCACGCGCCGACAGGGTCGGCGGATTAGCAGAGTTGAAACTTCGCGAGATCAAGTCGGATACTTCCCGTTGGCGCGGTTAAGAAGTTGTTAAAGATGGAGATGTCACGTCGAGTGTCGTGCCCGAGGGCAACGTTGAGAAGATCGAGGCTGCAGCCTATCTTAGAGACAGCCCTCATCAGGAGAATGACAGCGCAGCTTAGATCGGTCGTAGGTGCTTTGTCATGGGTTACGCGTCAGTGTAAACCTGAGCTCGTGTATCGCGTGAGCAGACTGCAGACTGCAGTGTGTCGCGCTAAAGGTACTCCGTGCCAAAGAAGCTAACCGTGCATTAGAAGAAACAACTCAGTCCGCTGACTGCGTGTTAGCATTCAAAGTGGAGCCGCTAAGTGGAATCAACATATGATAACTCATACTGTTACTGACGCCAGCTGGGCAGGAGTAGAGACATTGTCAAGGGTAGAATCGAGCCTCTCAGGTCACAGAGGGCCAGGGCCAATGGGCTCGCAGGGCGTGGATTCATCGATGGGGAACAGTGATCATGCTCATCCTAAGTGTATATATAGTAGAGTTATCAAACGAGTGTGTAAATTTTCACTACAAGCAGAGACCCTGGTTTGTTTTTGGGGCGTAGAATCTGGCGCGCGCATTCGCGCCGCCATCGCAGATGCGCGCGGGGTGCTTGGCGCAGGAAAAGAAACTGCCAACCAGCTGGGAAGACGACTCAGCCATGTCTATAAGACACTTATGGCTGACGGATTGCAAGAGCCTTGAGGAACATCTCATAACCTCAACTATGGGTAAGACAGAAGATAAGCGCTTGAGTATCGATTTGAGCAGTTTAAGACATGATATTTGGACTACTGGAGCGGAAGAAGTAGAGAGTTTACATCCACGCAGGTTTTGTGATAGGATTCGATGGATCGATGCAATTGTTATGGCTGTTGATTGTCTGACGAAGGATATGCTTACGGATTTTCTTGTCAATATCTTGCGCACAAGTTCGTATGACGTAACTCCAGGCCCTGAATCTACCTCAAAGAGGGTCAGGAAACAACTGGCGAGGGCCAGGATGAATGCTATCCCATCGGGGAAGTGAGTGACTGAGTCCTGGCTGCCTTTGACTTGAGTAATCCCAACATGGGAATATTCTTTTTACCGTAGAGACTGAGACCAGCGGTACTGCGCGGTCTGCCGGCTAGCTATTGAAAAAGTTCCGCGGGTGTGAGATAGTGCATGTGTCCCGCGTGTATAATATGCACAACTCGCTGCCGTCTGTAGGGACTCCTTTTTGCCATTGCCCTAAAACGCATTATAATCACACTCCCTCATAATAGACGCCCTGTTCCAAACAGTCGAGCTGAGCAGAAGTCCGGTTCCAGACCCCCCCTCCCCCCCACCTTTTGCCCAATGTCGAAACGCCGAAAAAAACGCTCACCAACGGGGGGCCGTTCTCATGCCACGGGGGCCCAGCGCGCGATGAAGAACCAAAGGATGGGTTCGAAAGCTCTGCTTGGGCGCAGCAGAAAACTGCAATCATAGCTGATTGGAGTTCTTGGGAGGGTCCCTCGGGGGGGGAAACCGCCGACCTCGGCATGGGCATTTTGGTTGCGGTTGTGGTCGATGTGGCTGTCCTGGGACGTCACATCGACCACAGCCCGTAAGATGCTGGTTTCGGGGTTCCGGCAGATTTTGGCATGCGCAAGGCATCCCGCAGATTGTGTCCTCGACGTGGTTGTGGTCGCTTGCTGTCCCCGCGCTATGGGAGGCAGTCGCAAGACGATTGAAACCACGGAGAACGGCTTGGAATGGGTTCTCACAGCGAGGGTAACGCTTGGGAAGCGCCAGCATTCGCCGTGAAAGAGAGGGATATATGCATTTGAATAGAGATATAGAGAACAAAAAGAAAGAGAGAGAGAGGGGAAGGGATATACATATATACAGATATATATATATAGAGAGAGAGAGAGAGAGAGAGAGAGAGAGAGAGAAAAAAAAAAAAAAGAAAGAGAAGGAGTGAGTGGCAACGATGTTGGAGCGTGTTTCTGTATTGCTTGGGGCATGACGGGCGTCATGGCCCCCGCCCCCCCCCTTTTGACGTAACTCTCCCCCTTCCCCCCAGGTCGCTCCGGGCACTGCCGCCGTGCGAATCGGGACCCGCAGGTGTCCGCATGGGAACTCGCATAGGAGTCGGGTCCGCAGTCATCGTCGTCGTCGTCGTCGCTCGTCGCCCGTCGCTCGTCGCTCATCGTCGTCGTGCGCGCGGACGCGGCTGGAGCCTGATTTTTATTCCGGGCCGATGACGGCAGTCATTGGGGGGGGGGAGTTGGCTGGTGACGTCACGTTTCGCGCCGGCGGCGTCTGGGAATGCGTAGGAATGACCGAGGACGGGTAGCAGCAGCACGTATGTGGCGATGTGCGCCACAGCGACTGTGTACACCATAGTGCTTGCGTGCACCACAGCACCTGTGCACACCACGTCGTCAACGTACACCACACCAGCCGCGTGCAACACAGCGTCAGTTTGTGCCACAGTCCCTGCGGGCACCACAACGCTTGTGTACACCATAGGGCCTGCGTGCAGCACATCAGCCGTGCGCAACACAGCACCAGTGTATACCACAATGCGCGCGTGCACTACAGCGCATGTGTACACCACGGCGCCTGTGTGGTGCAGCAACCACGTGCAACAGAGCACCATTGTTGCATCTAGAATTTGAGAAAAAATCCTCATGACATAATGGAGCGCCTGTGGATTCAACAAACAATGTTTTATATAGGATTTGGAAATGAATCCGTATGGAAAGAGAGGCCGCTAGAATCTACGAGTCCTCCCGAGTCCGCCCGCATCATCCTAAATCTTCCCATCTGCGTCCAGGAGGCTCCAGCAAAATCGGCCGTCCGAGAACCAATTGGACTGATCCAGTAGACCATTCTGCGGCGCACGCTGAGAAGCGCACGTGCGTTGTAGCGCCGACCCGCACGACAGGGCGGAAGGGAACGGGAGGAGGACGAGGAGGAGGAGGAGGAGGAGGTGGAGGTGGAGGTGGAGGAGGAGGGATGTTAGCACTTCCTTGTCGTGGCGTTTAGCTTTCCGCAGCAGATCCAAACCTACGTGTGCCTTCTGCCTGTCCTGTGCAAGCACGCACTGTGGTGTACACCAGCGCTGCGTTGCACGCGGGTGCTATGGTGTAGACATGCGCTGGTGTGTGCACGTGCGATGTTGTGCGCGCAAGCATTGTGCGCGTTGTGTTGCACATTGCTGCTGCGCTGTACACATTCGCTGTGGTGTACACGGGCGTTCTGGTGCACGCAAGCACTGTGGTGTGCACAGGCGTTGCGTTGCACACGGTTGTTAAGGTGTACGCAGGCGCTGTGGTGTACACGCGCGCTGTGGTGCACGCGAGCATTGTGGTGTACACAAGCGCTGTGGGGCAGATCGCCACCTACATGTTGCTCGCGTCGTCGTCGTCGTCGTCGCTCGTCGTTCATCGTCGTCGTGCGCGCGGGCGCGGCTGTGGTGCCGGAGCCACAAGGTGGGGGGGGGGGGGGGCGTTCCGTTATACCCCCCCCGCCCCACCCCCATGACGATTTCATGGCCGAAAATGAAATGCGCTCCGAGGGTCAACCGCACGACTGGCATAAGATACCACAGCTATGTGCCAAGATGCAGAGAGATATGCCGCGCAGACAATACATAGGGTGGTGGGGGCAAATCCTCCTCCTCCTCCTCCTCCTTATGCACTTCCTTTGGTGTGGAGGACAAGGGAAGGGGAGGGAGGGCCCTGAGATCCGACGTTGCGACAAACTGCGACATCCAACGAAAACTGCGACCGAAGGCCCCGACCCCATCGTTCTGCAGCAGTCTCCGCGCCGGATCGGCCCGTGAGGGCCCCGGGGGCCCGAAGCCTGGCGAAAACGCCCGTGGTGAAGCACGTACGACGCCCCGATCTCGCGGGCTGCAGGCGAATTTTTTTTTGTTGCTTTGTTTTGCCGATCGGCGCGGGCCCTCCCACCCCCCCCATGTGGAGTAGATCTTGGCTGTTTTGGGGCGCCTGTTTCGAGCAGGCGGGGCCCCTCCCCCATAGGACGCACTGCCGCAAACAGTCGCTGCAAGCAGTGGTCCGGAGCTAGACCCCCCCACCTCTCCCCGCCCCTTCCGCCCAACGTCGAAACGCCGAACAAGAAAACGTTGGCCAGAGAGCGGGCGGAGGCAAGACGGCCACATTCCAGTGCGCTCCGCTGCGCCACACGGGCGGAGGGCGAGGCACACATGTAGCCTCATGGGCGAGGGTGCTGGGAGGCGGAAGGCCCAGGGACACCCGACGTCGTGGCCGGAGTCACGGCAACGCGACGAACAAACGCGACCAGTGCGTTCGACCCCGTCCCCATGCTGTACTATGTTAAGTCGGGCCCGTCCCTCTACAGGAGGAAAATTCAAAATTATGTGTTTGTTAAATATGGGGACGGTTTTTTGTATTTTTCAATTTTGACTGGTTAATTTTTTCGTCCAGAATCCGCCTTTCGGGGGACATGCCCGACCGAATACAATGTTGCGGCCTGGACGCAGGGTCCAGGCCCAAGACGCGGTAACAGCGCCTGGTAAGAATTCGGGCTGTGCACATTCAAGCAGCTTCCCAGGTATTCCCGGCTGGTCTCAACAGGCCGCCCGAGCAGTTCCAGCTGGACTCAACGGCCCCCCCGAGTAGTCCAGGGTCCAGGGCGGTCTCAACAACACCCTGACGCCGCCTCTGGCTGCGCCCCGTTAGGGGCCTGTTGAGGCCAGCCGGGATTTTTTCCTCGTGGGGGCCTGATGAGGCCAGCTGGAATGGGGACTACCTGGACGAGTTGTCTGTGCGCAACCCGAAGCCTTACCAGCAGTGCCCGTCATGATTTTCAACGACGCCAGAAGGTCAGGTCGGTGAAGGATGTTGTTGGCACGAAGGACACGGGGCTAGAGAGGGGGAAACGCGTCTTGGGCGCCAGTTAGGCCTTCCCCAGGACCCGATGTCTACCCTGAGTCGTCTTGCTGGCAGTCCCTGGTCCCGTGGAGGGCCCCCAGAGCCCCAGAGCGACGGCAGAACCTCGGGCTTGGCTTCCTTCGGGGACCCCTCTCCTCCACGGAGGGAGGGAGGGAGGGAGAGGCGGCAGGCAGGGAGGGAGACCAGCCCGCGCGGAGCCCGCCCAGGCAGTTTGCCGCCTGCGCCGCCGCGCAGGAGCGGGCCGCCCGGCGACAGCAGCAGCAGCTGGAGCGGCTGCAGCAGCAGCTGTCGCAGGAGCGCCAGCAGCAGCGCGTGGACGGGGCTGCGCAGCGCCAGCAGCTGGAGCAGCTGGAGCTCAGAGGAGGGAAAGGTGCGGCAGGCTCCTGTGGTTCCGGCGCGGCAGCGACCCCGCCGCGGGCGTTCGAGGTCTAATTCCGCCTGCGGCCCAGAATTAGGCCAATTTCGAATGAGTCGGGTTTCGAAAGGCCGCCGATCGTTCAAGGTTGACCGATCCACGCGATGCCAGGAACCAATGCCAGGGTCTTCACGACACGAAGCTGCCGTGCACCGATGCCGCTGCAGTCGGAACCGATGGTAATGGTGGGTACACCCTTCCCAATGGTACCCATGCATCCTCTCCTCCTCGGACCGTCCTGAACCCTTTCGATGGCCAGCCCCGCTCGAAAGCCTTCGACATGGGCGCCCAAGGGAGCTTGTATTCTCGTCGTGCATCTTGAATGAGGCCTCAAGGTATTTTTGGAAACGGCTTGGGTCGGCGGAGCTTCTGACCCTCGGGGAAGGAAGAAGAGGAGGGAGCAGGAGGAACTGGAGGAGGAGGAGGAGGAGAAGGAAGGAAGGAAGAGAGAAGACCAGGGTGGGAGAGGAGGAGGAGGAGGAGCAGGAGCAGGAGCAGGAGCAGGAGCAGGAGCAGGAGCAGGAGCAGGAGCAGGAGCAGGAGGAGGAGGAGGAGGAGGAGGAGGAGGAGGACGAGGAGGAGGGGGAGGACAATCACAAGGCTAATGAGGGAGGCTAAGGGTTGGCCGACCCGACCCTAGCCCAAAACCTCGTGGCACTAGGTCACCTATGTTTTCCACTGCGGCCGCGGGTGAACCAACTGGCCGCAGAGACGGCAGGACGCTGCCGACCTGCCAACGCTGAAAGAGGGCGAAGGGCCCTGATGTGACGTATGCACACCTAGCCACTACGGCTCATCCACTCCGCCGCCCAAAAGGGCAGGGGAGAGGGGTGGGGCTGAGCACCGGTCGAGGTGGGCTGGCCAACCAAGTCCACCCCCGTGCCCAGACCCCACGGGGGGGCGGCCCCCCTGTGCAACTATCGCCGCAGAGGGAGCCTTACCTCCAGCGCTCGACGGCCGGGCAACAGGGGAACGCCAACAACACGCAGCAGTGAAACGGACGGCCAGCATCGCCTGCCTTCCGGAACCCCTCGGCCCGAGTTCCAGGGCTGGCCGCGCGTCACCAGCACCGCCAAACAGGGCGACAGAGGGACCCCAGGTCGAGCCCGCTGCGAGCGTCAGGCCACCGCGGCAAGTGGATGGGGGGCGGGCGACGGTCGAGGTGGGCTGGCTACACCAAGTCCACCCCTTTGCCCAGCCCACCCGCAGGAGAACGGCCCCCTGTGCAAGTGTCGCCGCAGAGGGAGAATTACTCCAGCGCGCCTTCCCCTGAATCGGGGTGCCCGACACGCGTGCTTACGCGCGCGCATACACAAACGCACGAGCACAAGATAATCATGAGGCGACGCCAGGACGACGAGGCACCGCCTACCCCTGGCGTAAAGAACGCCAGTTCGGTGGCAGGCATCGCCCCTGGTGTGGGCCTATCTGGATTCTTGAGCTTCAAACTGACCACTGATTTTAGCCTGCTTTTCGCGGACCAATCTAGCCAGTGGAATCGCTGGAGCCCTTCGGATCCCGCCCTTCCTGAACGCGGGCACGCTGAGCGGCCGCGCCTTGGTGAGCCATTCGAGTGCTGCAAACTCCAGTGAGCCCTCGACCCAACCCTTCAGGGTAGGATCCACACTTATTGCAGACAAAGATACTCGTGGGGTGATCTAGGTGCTCATAATGGAACAAGTCTCGGTCTTTGATATCGTGCACAAGAGCTGACAGCTGCTTGCAGTGGCCAGGACACTGCGTGGCCTCGTGCGCAACTCTCTGCTTGATCGATCGGGACAGAATCTTGCATAGTATACGGCGCCACTTAACAAACATCATCGCCCAGTTGTGAACCCTCCGAGGCTCTCCCTGGGAAGCATGGGGCTTAGGAGGCGGAGGAGGAGGAGGAGGCTCGACCGACGTCGACGACGAGGCCGAGGGACCCCAAGAGGACAGGGCTGAGGCAGCGCCCGCGGGAGGAGAGAGGCTCTCCTCTGGGGCGGACAGGGCCCCGTTGCGCTTAGGGGCTATCGGAGGCCACTCTCCCACAGCCTGGGCCACATACGTGAGCTATTTCTTCACATGCTTTTGGCCCCCTGAAAAACTGCGCTTCTCATCTTCGCCCGGCTGGACTCCTCGCTGCGCGGCCGCCTTGGCCAGGCGATGCGCGGCGCCGTTGCCTTCCGCCGACCTTCGCGCCTCCGCCTCGCTGCCCGCGGGCAGGGCTTCGATTTCGTGGCGGGCCTTGACCTTCGGGAGCCTCTGCCCCCAAGGGAAACGCCCGCGACCCGCAAGGACCTTGAACCCAGTCCACAAGTTGCGACGGGGGGGGCCCTCGCCGCCACGCAGCAAGATTACCCTTGATATAATCAGAGCAAACTACGTCAATGTCAGCAGACATCCGGCAAGCAGCAACAGCAGCTAAGTGTTCCGCGGCCCCCGAGATTTGAAGATGCACCTGGCCGGCTCGGCCGCTGAAATGGGCGAGAGCTCCGCCGCCACGCGCGCGCGCAACAGCAAGCCCCGCGGCGTTGAGGACGCAGTGCCCGCGGCTGGTGCAACTGCCATCTATGTAGACTTCCCCCTCGCCGCAAGCTTCCAAGGGGCTGCGATCAGCTCGAGCATGCCAAAACTCTCCGAATCCGAGCCCCGCGCCCGGGGGCGGGCCACCTTCGAACTCAGGGGCCAGCGGGGGCCCGAGGTGCAGAGGGGTGGGGGCCTGGGAAGGGGGCCCCCGACACCTCTGGAGCGAAACCTTTGAAGCTCCGCATCCGAGAAGCGAGCGGCTCTTAGTTGTGCAGTCTTAGGGCGGTAGAACATCCCGTGGCCAAGATCATCCGAACGGTGGCCGCGCTCGCAGCCTGTGGGGGGCATCATATCCTGCAGCGCTGGCTCTCCTCATGGTCCAGATGCTCTGGGCGGGGAAGGCAAGAAGCGTGCCTTTCCATTGCCCAGGTAGGCCAGATGCTAGAACGCCACGAGCAGCAGCAACGTCTAATTGCGCATTCCTGGTGGCCGAGCTTCGCAGCTCGCCTGCTTGGCGAGCTGGGCGTGCCAGCCCAGCTCCGTGAGCTTTCGGGGGAAGGCGGGGGGGCGCCCTGGGGGGGGGGGTGTTCAAGGCTTGCGGAGGTCACGGACTTGAATGGGCCTTGGAACTTCCAACCAACACGTTTAAGGGAGAGCACGGCAGCACTGAGCGGGCCCCTGGAGGGCCCCCACGATTTCGCACCACTAGGCAAGATGGCGTCAGCTTGCTCCCGCAGCTGCCGAAGACTGGCCACGGCGCGGCGGGGGCGGGCGGGCGCGCCCCAAGCAAGACGGCGCCACAACGTGGCAGGACCCAGGGCGGGCCACTTACCACAGAGGTTCCTGGACGATGAGCAACGGCAGGCTGCGGCTGCGCGTCGAACAGCGCGGACCAGCAGCAGCAGCGAGAAACTGAGACCTAGCCGACTCAAGCTGAGTGCCATTGATGCAAATGACCTCGACTCCGAAAGTGGTGGCCGCCTCCAGGCCAGTCTTATGCAGTTTGTGGGTGTTTCCCCAAGCACGCTTGAGCATGCGGACCCTGTTGAATATTTTGCGCATCTTGCCGAGACGCCCCCGAAGCTTCCGAAACTTCCTCGACCGTCTCCGGGGCCTGATCCCCAGTTCCAACCCCCAGGTTGGAAACCGAACGATCCTAAGACGGGCCAGCCAGTGGCCCCAGGGTTGTCCGAAGTTGGTCCTGGAGGGCGTGGTGAGAAGCCAGGGCCTGGCTCGTCTTGCTGGCGATCTGGCACGTATACTCATGAATGATGCAATCCGCCATCGGCCTGGCGGCCATGTTAAGCTGGCTGGCGATGAGGCTGAAACTGCGGCCGTGGCACTGGAGCAACAGATCGTCTATAAACGTCGGGCCCAATGCAAACGTGGGCCCGCGTCCATATGTCGAGTGGGGCGAGCACGTACATTAGTATTAAGTAGGTGGCCCAACTGCACCCGGCTGCTATACCCCCCCAAGGCTTACCCACACGAACGGCGCAGTCTTGTAGCGAGACGATGCGTTCACCAGCATTGTGAGATAACATTTATCTAAGAAGGCAACACGGGCAACCGTATTCAACGGCACGATGAGCAAGGCAAGGCCGATCAACATGTTCGTAGTAGTTAGAGAGATCGAATAGTTTGATCTGGGCGCTGAATTGTTGATCTTTGTCAGTGATATTGAACTCACGTTCCAACGATTGCTTATTTACTAGTTCCACGACCGAGTGCCCCGCCTGATGTGCAAGGCACGGCCGACGGTGGTGAGCTTCCCACTCTCTGGCCGCGGACCTTCTATGGCGGGCCCAAAAGCGATGCAAAGCTGGAAGCATGCCGATGTACCTGGAAGACGGCTGACTGGCAGGACCATCGCGTCGTTTAAGTTTGACCATGAGCGTTGAGACAATCCCCTGGAGTTGCGCAGGCATGTGACTAACTTTCTCAAAGAGACCGATAAACTGGCAGACGATTCCCGCCTGCTTGTCGTCGCGCATGCTGAAATGGCGGGGATGGAACCCATCCCAGGTAGAAGCGGTGGCGCGCGGGAAGCTGCGGGCAATTTGTCGGGGCCTCTTGGGAGTAATAGGGCCCAGAGCGACTCGATCGTCAAAACCAGGAACGATGCTGAGGCCCACCAGTGAACTGCGACTTGTGCCGCGCAGAAACGGGGCTCCAGGCAAGAGCCTTTGTTCGACCATCTGTGAGCCCATCACATTTTTCTTCTCATATTGGACTGCACCCAATCCCTCCAATCCCTCCCTTCAGCAGCGTTCTCCGCTGCCTGCCCCCGGCGTAGAAGCTCGGTGGCCTACTCTTAGCAGCTCGTGCAAGACTTGGGGCGCAAAAGCCAGATCAAGAAGGCCGGCCTGGAAATCGACGTGCAGCAGATTTGCAGCAACTCGAATATCCTTCAGCCCCTCCTTCGGGGACGAGGCGTTGGAGAACAACTCGGGGCTACCCTCGAGGCTGTCCAAGGCATCCTGGAACTCCTGCAGGTCCCAGTCCTGAACGCATCTACGAAAGTCCTGAACACAATTGCACAACCATGTGAGAGGGCCAGTGCAGGGGCCACCCATATGGCCCTACTCCTATCAGCCGTGGCCTCCGCGGGAACCATGAGGACCTGAGGGGGGTGGGCCCTGGGGTACTTGCTAGGTTTGATAGGGGGCGTTGGTATTCTTTTTGATAGTGGCTTCCAGGTTCTGGGCCAGGGTGAAGCACGCGTAGTTCAGGAGGACCATCGACTGCTGATCCGAGAGAGGCCGCTGAGCATCATCGATTACTTGAGTAACATGTTCCACTACCGCGGCAGTCTGGTGCCACTCACTTCTGGTAATTGCGGGCCCACGGGGATATGCGCGGGCAGCTTCTGAGGCCGATTCAGCATGGGGATGTCAAGTTACCCTAGGCAACAATATCCAGCGACGCAGGCCGATGAGGGGAGGGCAGGAGGCCAGAGCACGGGGGTTGAGTAGACAGGGAACCAGGCCCCGACTGGGCACAAAATAATCGAAGGTCGACTTCGTTTTCTTGGTCCTGAATGTGGCCGCGGGCGGCGCGAGCGCTGACATGGTGGACCCGGGCAGAAACTCAGCCTGAGCCAGCTTAGACGGGGCCAGATTGAAATCCCCAGCGACCAGCGCCGGGTGAGCAAGATCGTCCTGAAGCTGGCCGGCGGTGGCCAATATGTTCAAATTGGAGTGGCCAACACGTTCAAATTGGATTCTGCGAGACCAGCAGCAGCCTGAAAATAGGCGCTGCACAGGCCGAATTTTGGGGCCCCTGGGATTTCAAGGATCACCCCAGTCAAACGAGGAGCGTCCTACCCCGCGGGGAAAAGCAAGAAGCTGGACCCCCGAGCCCAAGCCATCACGAACCAACATCGCAACTCACGAGACCAGCTCATTAGTTGGGTTCACGGTGGCAGGGGTTATGTAAGCTAACCGCCCTTGCGCGGAGCACCATTGAATCTGACGCACAATCATACCTCCTTCGGCATACTTACACTCCTGGGCACAAATAATCGCGGCTTCACAAGCTTGCTACGATACGACTGCACGAACTTTCGTACAGAGCTTATAAGATGTGTTACCCCGACAGCGAGGCCTGACGCGCGGCAGCAGCGGCGGCAGCGGCTTTGGCCATCTTGGCGCCGGGGCCCGGCGCACCCTGGATCTTGACAGTGCCCTCCGCGACCTGCTCCAAGGCCGCATCCGAGCGAACGATGCCCTGCGTCTGGTCCATGGCCGCAGTCTCGCCGTCCTTGGGTTCATCCAAGTCCGCAGCTGATGGAGTAGGTGCATGTTGTCCATCAGCGGTGGCCTTGGACTCTGCCTTGACCTTCGCAGCTGGCTCTTCAGGTTCTTCTGGCTTCTCTCCAACAGCTGGGAAACCTGAGGGGTCCTCATGCGTAGGCTTGACCTTGCCCGCGCCCTTGGTCTGGGGCGCGAGGTAGATCTGGCGCTCGCGCTGCATGGTGTCGAACATCTGGGCGCGCTTTGACACCCTGGCGCGCAGCTCTGGGGAGGCTTCCCCCCCTTCTGGCACCCTCGCTGCCAGCTTTCCTTGGGGCATGGTGGGCACATCCTCGTCCGTGGAGGCCTCAGACGCTGCCGCTTAGGCAGCCATGTTGTGCTGAGACTCCAATGCTTGCACTTCTTTAGTATTAGTTTCAATTTCTACGACCAACTTGTCATGCTTCTCACTTGCCTTGACGATGATATCGACAAGTTCGATCGCTTCCTGCTTCTGCGACTCGAGCTTTTGGCCCTGTACCGACAACTGGTCCGATACTGATTGCGCCTGTTGCTCCAGACTCTTGGCGGGTAGCACCCGCGCCTTGGCTTGCTTGAGCTTGGCCAGCGCAGCTTTGTGTTCTTCTCCTTCTGGCTTCCACTTCTTCCAGACAGTGACCTGAGCTTGTGCCAGGGCGACTGGATCTTCGTTGATTCCGCCCGCCTCCGCGAAGGCAACCTTGGGTCGTCGTTGTCCGCGGCCGAGTCCAGCTGGATGGTCTGGTCCGCGGGAGCTCGACCAGGCTTGGGCGGGGGCTCGAGAACGCCAGGCCGAACTTCTGAGGCCCCACCTCCACTTCCTCCTGGTTGATCAGCGTTGGCACCTGGATCAGCACGCTTGAAATGACTGCCACACTGAGTGCAATGACGAACCTGCGGGGATATCCACGTCCACCCTTTGCATCCACGCTTGGCGCACACGAGGTACTTTTTTGGGGTCGACGACATCTCTTGTACCCCGAACGCGTCCGCGCACACAAGAAATGGGCCCAGAAATCAGTGGCAGAGAGAGAGAGAGAGAGAGAGACGTGATGCTGCCTTGGCTTGGGGCGAACCAGGCAGGCAAGGGGACTGAAGAGGCCACGGGGGGCACAGACTTGAGCCCCAGCTCCCAGGGCTTGACCTGGAAGGCGATGCTGAGTCCTGCACCTCCCGCGGTGAGCTCAGGACTTGGGCAAGTAGGAGGAGGAGGAGGAGGAGGAGGAGGAGGAGGAGGAGGAGCAGGAGGAGGAGGAGGAGGAGGAGGAGGAGGAGGAGGAGGAGGGGGACCCTGGATCTCGCCTTTGAGGGAGCCTCCTGGTGGCCCCTCGTCGCCATTGCCGCTTTCGCCCCGGCGTCCTGAGGCTTGGCGTTGCCCCCGGGGAGGGGCCCCGGGGGAGCCGCTGTGCAGCCGTGCCGCGCGTCTCTGCCCAGGAGCGGCGGCTCGCCGAGGAGCAGGATCAGCAGCGCCGGGGGGCCGAGGCGACGCTCCTCCTCCTCCTCCTGCTCCTCCTCCTCCTCCTCCTCCTGCTCCTCATTCTCCTCCTCCTCACTCGTCGTCGTCGTCGTCCTCCTCCCCTCCTCCTCCTCCTCCTCCTCCTCCTCCTCCTCCTCCCTCCTCCTCCTCCTCCTCCTCCTCTCTCCTCCTCCTCCTCCTCCTCCGTCCTCCTCCTCCTCCTCCTCCTCCTCCTCCTCCTCCTCCTCCTCCTCCGTCTCCTCCAGACTGGCCGCGGCGGGGAGCTTCGCGGCGTTCCTCTCTCCATGCCCTCCTCGTCGGAGGCTTCCCAGACATGATCGCGTCGATTAAAAATCAAGACGGGAGGTTTTTGGCAGATTTCGGCCTCGGGGGGACCGGCCCTGGGGAAAGTGTCTGGACTTCTGGGGACGCCGTCCTCACTTCTCCTCCTCATCCTCCGCCTCCTCCTCCACCTCCTCCAGCCTGGCCACGGCGGGGAGCTTCACGACGTTCCTCCCTCCATGCCCTCCACGTCGGAGGCTCCAGGCCTCCCAGATGGGGTCCGAGCAGATGGGGTCGGAGGATCGCGCCGCATCCCCGATGCCTCGACGATGCAACTCGATTTTGGAGCCCGTGTTTCGCCACGCCGACGTCGCCGATGCATCGCCGATGTCGCCGATGCATCGCCGATGCATCCCCTATGCATCGGCGATGCATCTGCGATGCGGTGCGATTTTTCGACCCCATCTACTCGGACTCCATCTACAAAGCCTCTAGAGGCGCTACGCCCATTGGAAGTCTTGAGAGCATCAGTAATCTGGACCGGACCCTGGGCGCCTGTGAGCTCACTCGTTTGCAGAATCTGTAGATCTTGACACGGACTACTGTTTACGAAAACGCTTGGCCCTTGGCGAAAAAACAAGTTTCTCAGCTCATTGTTGTCTTAACTCTAGCAGGAGTGTATGCGTTGAGGTGTCGGTCTCACAGGGTATGGGCCGAAAACGTGGCTAGATGGTTCTGTGGTCACACGGCGTGTTCTCTTGGGCGGCGGCATCGCCATCGAGCCGAACCATTTTCGTTCTGCAGACCGCAGTCGATGCAGGCAGTGAAAACTCGTCGATTCACGGCTCGCGCGGGCCAGTGCGTTTCCAACCCGACGTCTCGCCCGCCCAATAGAATGAATGAATGAAGCCGTGTGTCCGTAGGCACTTGAGCAATGGCACGAGCGTGCGCTAGACAGTGCACCTGCGCACCGCTGCTTTCCAGGCTTCCCGCTGGAAGCGTGCCCAAATCTGAGAGAAGGTCCAACCCGCATTTCGACAAGTCTGCTGAGCATGCTTGGACGATTCCGTTGTCACGCCTGCTGGGGCCTGCCCCTTGTCCGGCGGCCGGGTGCCTGCGACCGCTCAGAAGCAGAGCGAACATCGTTTTCAACTCGCTCACGAGGCTCGGGCGCTGGGGTGCCCGGTCCTGCCGGACACAATGAATCGTCGATTTCCAGGAAGGCATTGGGAAATATGGGAAGTGGGGACGAAGCCCTAGAACAGATGGGAACACATAGGGAATCCTGGGATTTGTGTCTCTGTGTCTGTGCGTCCCAGGGCCCCTTTCTTGGAGAAGAGCGGGCGGCGGCGCGTTGAGAGCGGCAGGAAGGCGCTGGGCGCAGTCCGCCAAGCTGTGGGAGCGGGCTCCCCCAAGCAGGGCGTCACAAGAATAAGTCGGGCATGTCCCTCTACGGGGGGGGGATTCACAAGTAGTTAAACATAGTCTGGGGGCGCTGTTTCGCCTATGTTAGTCTATGTTTGAGCATTTTTCGGCTATCTTTGACTTGTCCTCCAAGAACCCGCCTGTAGGAGGACATGCCCGACCTAACCCTGGATGCGGCAGGGCCGTGATTTACCGTTTTCATACGCAAGTTCTTGATCGCGAAGGCAGTAAAAATACCGTTCACTGTGACGGTAAAAGAAACAAAACACACATGTTCCCCGAAACGGCCGGGGCAGTCCGGGCATCCGAAGGACGTTCGGAATTGGTCCGGACAAAGATCGTGATCTGAACTGGACCAGGCCCCCACCAGGGGAAACAATCACGGTAAAACCGCAGCGCCAGAAACGACGAAAAAGATGAACATATAGAAAGGACAACGACAACAATAATTGATTTGTCGTTCCCAATGCCCCTTACGGTTTCGCCTTCGAGAGATCAAGAAGTTGATGTCTTTTCCTCAGCGGAAGTAAACTGGGCGCGACTTCGCCAGCGGAATTGAAACAATTACCACGGAAACGTGCAGATTGTTGCGGATTCGAGGTTCTATTGAGCGAGCCGTGTGGCGCAAGAGTTTTGCGTGGTTCGAATTAGTTTTCACAGAGGTCATGCTCAACGCTCTTTGCTTCCACGTCTGGCTGCGAAATGGGCGCGCGAACAAGGTCAGCAATGCAGGTTGATCATGTGGCCATGCAGCGCAAACGAACAAAGGACCTCTCAGTCACTTGGCTGGGTCCTGGCAGGAGACACCTGTCCAGAGCACAAAGGCTCTTATCGTCCCGGTCTGGAAGAGGTGGATGGTCAGGGATCAGCACTCTGAGAATGCCCAGGGGTCTGCGATTGGGGGCTGCGATTTTTTTTGTGGCGACCGGTGGCGGCTATTTGCCAGCAGGCCATCAACAGCTGGCGCTTTTCTTTCCAGAACGGTCCTGTTGCCACATGCAGCCGCATCTTTTCCCAAAGCGCTACACCGGGGTACCTGCTGCGCTCAGGTCCTGCAGGCCACGGTGGCGCGCAGCGTTCAATCAGCCCGGCGAAAAACGAAGAGCACGAGTCTCAGATAGGAGGAGGAGGAGAAGTTGGAGGGGGAGCAGCGGAAGCAGGTCGGTCGGACGCGGCACCCTGTACCTCAAAATCGCCTCCAGACATGACTTGGGTTGCGTTCTGACCAGGATTTCGAGGCGAATCCAGCCGTAGCGTCGAGAACCCCCTGGAGGCCCAGAAAGGGTAATTCTCGATATAATAGGGCACGGTCGACGATCCGTCTCATCATCGTCGTCGTCCTCCTCCTCATCCTCATCACCATCACCAGAAACCACCACAACCACCAACAGCATCATAATCATCAGCCATCACAGTTCGCATCGCTTGTGGAGAGCGGGCGACCATCTTGCTCGTGTGCGATGCGCAGCGTGCACACACAGCGCGAGGCTGGCAGGACTGGCCACGGGGTGCGCAAAACCAAAAGCACAAGGCAGGAGGCCGTCGTGGGTCGCCTGCAGAGGGGCCTGGCCCCCGCAGGCTCTGACAGGGTGCCCTGGGTTTCTTGGGTTTCGATGACTTTGCTGTGGAAAGCGCGACGCTTCCGCACCAAACATCAATGGACGCCCTGGGGTCTCAGGAGTCGGGTTTCTTGTGGAAGGTTTCTTTCACTGTATAGGCACGCCTCATCCTTTTCTGCGCCGAGGTAGAACCCGATCGGCAGCAGGCCGACGCGGATAGCCTTGCACGCAGCTCGAACCAAGGGTTTGTTGGGCATGTCCCTCTACAGGAGGAATATTCAAAAATTGGAGAATTGTCTGGGACGATTCTTGTTTCGGCCCCTGGGCGGCACGAAAGTGCAAAGGCCTTCGGCCGTGAACGTGCTGTCGTGAGGGTGCTGCACGCTCGGGCCGCTCACCGGCGCGGCCCAGTCAGCAGCTTCGGTGAACCGCAAAACCCAGGCCTCGCCGATGGGGTCGGAGTAGATGGGGTCGGAGGACCGTGCCGCATCGCCGATGCATCGACGATGCGGCTCGATGTGGAGCCCGGGTTTCCCCACGTTGACGTCGTCGATGCCTCGCCGACGTCGCAGATGCATCGCCGATGCATGGGCGATGCATTGGCGATACGGCGCGATCCTTCGACCCCATCTACTCGGACCCCATCTACGAGGCCTCTGAAAAAGTGATGGCATCGCCTTGTTAGGTCAGCCGCAGTACCCAGATTGTGAGGTGCTGCGCGCTCGGGCCGTGCACGTTTACTGAAGCCGCCAGTGTCTCTCGCGTGCCTGCTGCTCGGCCCGCCCGGCAGAGTACCTCTGCGCCGCACGCGGCGGCTTCCAGAGGAGACGGACCCACGGGCGTCGGCAGTTGTGACGCCTAGGTCCATTCTCCGAGCGCAGCCAGGGGGTGCAAGGAACGTCGGCCTGTGGACCCACGACGACTTGCAGCCCCTGGCAGAACATCTGTCGGACGAATCTCTGGCGCTGCGCAGCTCTGACCCTGATGCATGCTCTCAGCGCGCGCTGGCTCTGGAGGCGGATATCGCGCCCAGCATAGGGGAACGAAACATTACAGGACCATACAAACTCGGAGCTCCGCTCGGATTTCTTGGATCCGCGCTGGACCCCCCTCCCTGGCGAGCTCTGCCCGCCAGGGGCGGCGCCGCCAGGGCGACCCAGCGCCGATCCGAGAAATCCGCGCGAGCCTCCGAGACGTTTTTAATGTTTGTGCCATCGTTCGTTCCCCTGGAGCAGCGGAAGCGGACCCACGGGTGTAGGCACCAGCTGGCATTTAGGTGCATCTTCTGAGCGGCTTCGAAGGGCAACGGTCGTCCGAGCCTCGCGTGCGGTGGATCTCTCTTGCGGTGCGGCGACTGGCCATGGCCGATGTGGGGGGCGAAACAATGTACAGTAGGGGCGCGCATCAAGAAACCATGTGCTTTTCGTCAGGGCATCCTGGGCTTCTTTGTTCCGCGACTTGCGCGGCGACCTCCCGCAGCCGCCAAGGATGCTGCTGCGTTCCGGGTGTTCTGGGTTTCCCCGCATGTGCGGGCTTTCAGGGTTAGGTTTCTTGCGAGGGTTTCTTGTGGCCGCACCCGCACTGTGTGTCGGCGCAGGTCCTCCCCGGTGCCATCGGGGCACGGCCTGACGCTGCGTGCGAGCCGCCGAGGAACACGTTCGCGTTCGGGGGGCCACCGAGATTGGGTTTGATTCGGTCTCGGCTGCAGCGGATCATCATCATCGCCACCACCATGACAAGCATTGGCGTCATCGCCAGCTGCACCATCATCACAAGTATATATATATATATATATGTAAGAAACTTAGTGTATGTATCTGTATATATACATATACCTATATAAATCCTGGAGGCCTCGCGCGGCGCGTAGTAGTAGATGGATTATCTAGTCCACGCGTCAGCTCCGTACGCTATGGGTCGACCTTCGTGCGGCGATGCTGCTGCGTCAGTGCGACGCAAATCCGACGTCATTCCGACGTAGTCCGACGTGAATCCGACACACATCCAACGTGGATCCGACGTACATCGGTCTCAAGTTGCCGCGCGAGGCCTCCAGGAATGTCATCACGAATAAGCGTCTTCGTTTCCCTCGTCCTCGTGGATAGGGATGGGGGATGGGAGCAAGCCCTCAAGCCGGCCTCGCGTGAGGCGCATGGCGTGGAGCAGGCCAGGCGCCTCGCCGCCAGCGAGGAGGCGGGCGAGCTCGCGGGGCGCTGCGCCGTGCTGGAGGAGGAGCTCGCCAGGCCCCGCGCTGCCGCCGTCGACGCTGTGAGCAAGCCACGACGTCGGGGCCGCGACGCGAGTTACAGTGCAGAAGGAAGGAGGAGGAGGAGGAGGAGGAGGAGGAGGAGGAGTAGGAGGATGACGAGGAGGAGGAGGAGGAGGAGGAGGAGGAGGAGGAGGAGGAGGAGGTGGTGGTGGCTGGCCTGAAAGGCGGGTTCAGAATCAAAAGTCGAGATCGCTCTCTGAGGCATCAGGCTCCTCGCCCCTGCCCCTAACAGGGTCGTGGCATCCCCATCAACCCCTCCCCCTCGAAGAGAGGAGAGGCGACAGGAGGAGGGAGGAGGAGGAGGAGGAGGAGGAGGTGGTGGTGGTGACTGGCCTGAATGGCGGGTTCAGAATCAAAAGTCGAGATCCCTCTCCGAGGCATCAGGCACCGGCTACGGACCAAAGAGAAAGCGGAGGAGGAGGAGGAGGAGGAGGAGGAGGAGGAGGAGGGGGAGGAGGAGGAGGAGGAGAGAAGGGAGGAGGAGGAGGAGGAGGAGGAGGAGGAGGAGGAGGAGGAGGAGGAGGAGGAGGAGGAGGGAGGAGGAGAGGGAGGAGAGGGAGAGAGGGAGGGATGGGGAGGAAGGAGAGGGAGGAGGAGGAGGAGGAGGAGGTGGTGGTGGTGACTGGCCTGAATGGCGGGTTCAGAATCAAAAGTCGAGATCCCTCTCCGAGGCATCAGGCACCGGCTACGGACCGAAGAGAAAGAGGAGGAGGAGGAGGAGGAGGAGGAGGAGGAGGAGGAGGAGAGAAGGAGGAGAGAAGGAGGAGGAGGAGGAGGAGGAGGAGGAGGAGGAGGAGGAGGAGGAGGAGGAGGAGAGGGAGGAGAGGAAGGAGAGGGAGGAGGGGAGGAAGGAGAGGGAGGAGGAGGAGGAGGAGGAGGAGGAGGCGGTGGAGGGGCTCGAGCCGCCTTTTCAGGAGCGGACGCCCCCAGCCACCAGCCGCCGCGGCGATCGGCTGGTGCCGCTTTTCCCGCGCTGCCCTAGGAGAGACGTGGCAGGCCAAGGAACCTGCCTGGCACAGACGTGCCCGCCTGAAGCGCCAGCAGGCGCGGAGGGTCATCCAAGCATCGTACGCTCTCCTCGTACGACACCACAGTGGACAGCCAGGGAGATTGCCGACAATGGGACAGGGGGGCAAGGGCAAGGCCAGCAACAAGAACGGCGACACGAAGAGCGCCGCACATGCTGGACCAGCGGGTGGTCACAAAATCCGCCCAGCCCGAGGTCAGCCCCCTGCCCATTCATGGACGTGCTCGCATTGTGAGGTGACAGTCCATCTCACAAAGGAGTGGTGCTGGCAGTGCGGGCAGCACTGGAAGGCGCCCAAGACATCACAGCCGTCCGACGCGCAGGCCTGCCCGTGGCGGGAGAACGCGCAGCAGGACAGCTCGACAGACGTCAAGGGCACGGACTACAGCGGGGTCATCCAAAAGATCCAGGCGGCGTACGACGCAGCTGAAAAGGTCGGTAAGGTGGATGCCAAACCGTTGCAAGCAGTTCTAGACACGGTCCGTGCCCAGCGAGATTCTGAGAAGACGCCGATGCAGATGGCTCAGTCAATGACCCAGAAGCTCGGGCAGAAGCAGAAGGCTCTGGAACGCCACAAGTCAGCCCTCGAAGAGTTCACTCGCGAGGCTTTGGAGGCGGAGATGAAGCTAGCCATGAAGAAGGAGAAGGTCGCGAAGGAGGAGGCCGCCATTGAGGCCTGCATCAGCGACATTGCGAGGCTGGAGGAGGAGCAGAAGCAGTGGCTCGGCAAGGCTCGGGGAGAGCAGCAGCCCAAGCCAGCAGCGGCGCAGGTGGCCGAGTCCTTCAACGGGCTCCAGGCGGCCTTGGCGGCGCTTGGCTCGGCGGCTGCAACCTCGCCCGCACGTTCACCGACTTCGCCGCGGCGCCGAAGGTGCACGGGCAGCAGGTGCCTGCGGCCACGCAGGCCCCCGCCGAGGGCCAGCAGGCGCCTCCAGGGGCCACGGCCGCCGCCGCGCCCGACGGGACAGCAGGCGGAGGCGGACCCACACCAGCCAAGCTGGACGGAGGCGGAGCCCCCGCCGCGGTGACAGCAGCTCGGCCGTCAGGGCAGAGTGCGACCGCGCCTGGAGGGACTCAGGTGAAGACGTCAGCCACCGCAGCTGCCACTGCCCCCTTGAACGGCGGGGAAGAGAATGTTGAGGGGGGCGAGGCCGAGGGCGCAGCCGCGCTCGTGGGTAACCTGTTCGCCTCGCCCCCCCCCCCCCCCCCCCCTCAGCTGCCCCAGCCAACAGAAGGGGGAAAACAGGTGCGGCTTTTTTGAAATGTTGCACCGTCAATGGGTCCTGCTGGACCACAATGCCCGATTTCCTGGCATCCTGCAATGCGTCTATAGTGTTTGTTCAGGAGTATAAGCTTAGTTTAGTGGGTACTTCTAGAGGCCAGACAGAAGCTCAGTAGGAGGGGCTGGGCTTCGTTCTGGGCACCCTGCCTGCGTGGGCCCGCTGGTTTCCCGAGCGGGGGTGTAGGCATCATTGCTCGCAAGCATCTAGACCTTTGGGTCGACCCCCGCACTCTTGGCATTTTATCCCCAGGCAGGCTTCTGCATGTGTATTTTAGAACCAAGGCACACGGACTTATCAGCCTATATTCGAATTACTGGGTCTCTGGAACGGGTCTGGGGCCAGCGAATATCTGGCTAAACATGACCTTGTGACAACACATCCTGGAGACGGGTACGCCGTTTGTTGCGGGGGGTGATTCAACGTTTGCCCTGATGCACTAGAGTATGCACTGGCACCAGGCAGACTCGGAGGAGCAATTTGCAGACCAGATGCGCCGACGCTCGTGCAGGGCGACCGCACTGCCATGATAGATTTCGTCATTTGCAGTCTAGTGCTCACGTATGGAGTTCGCGATTGCAAAGTTGATCCCAGAGCCCGCGTCCCGCCGCGCCGACCAGTCTACCTAGACATCGTCGAGGACACCCAGGGTCTGAAAGTTTTGAAGCTGCGCAAAAATAAAAAGATCGGGGTCTCCCAACCTGTGGGCCCCAACCCCGCCCCTCCCGAGTATGAGGACCTCTTGGATTCCATAGCAGGGCCCTTGGAGGACCTTCAGGAGGAACCTGGACAGCTACATCCTGTCCCCGCTGAACGAGCTGCTGAGCTTCAGGAGCTCCAGGGCAGGGTGTTCACTACTTGGGTCGGTAGGGTGTGGACGGAACTAGAGGCCATATTTCAATGTGATGGCACCGATCGGCGCCAGCAGGGGGGCACGACTTATCGGTTCGTCCAGGTCTCGCTCGCCAAGTTACTAGTTGCCCGCAGCAGTCCGTATAAAACCGCTTCGAGGGCAATGGGGTGGGTTGCCCGTCGACTTCAGGAATTTCGGAGCCTGCTCAGGAAAGGCGTGACCCCCGACAGCTCGCAGTATTTTGGCAGGCTTGCACGTGATGCAGCACGAGGGCAACGCCCCCCCCTTCCGTCGGCACTGGCCTGAAGGGGGAGCTTTCTGGAAGCCCATTTTCAAGTACTTCGGTCTTGGCCTCTGCAGTCTCAGCTGGCGCCCCTGGGACACACCCTTGGAGGAGCTGGAAGCCTGGGCCGCTCTGGCAAAACCTTGGAGGACCTCGCGCTCAAAAAGGAGAAGACCCAGAATAACGAATCCTGGAAGACCTGGTGTTCGGAAGCTTTGGAGGGTGGGGCCCGCTGGGCCCCATGCTTATACCAAACTGCCGTCAAATTTCAGGGAAGACGTTCTAAAGACCGAAGATGGGCAATAGACATGTGCATTCAGTGCTCGGTTTCAATCTCAGCAAGATCTGTGGAACTCAGCCTGGAGGGCAACCACAGAACCGTCTACCAGATGGATCCCGCAGCTGCCGCCAGACACCCTGATACCGCGTGCCCCTGATGGTGAGGACCTCAGGATAATATCAAGTGGATTTAAGTAGCACGCCATCGCCACGGACGGGGTCCACCCGAGACGCTTCAGCCTGTTGTGCCCTGCCGCGCTCCAGGTTATGTCTCGCCTCATGTCTGTGCAGGTGGCACTGGGCAAAGGGCCCACCCAGCTCCGCGTCCTCCTGGTCCAATTGTTTGAGAAGCCTGTGTCGGGGAGGAGACCGATTGCTTTTTTTGTATTTATATTATTATTATTATTTTAAAAAAGGTTGGTCTCCAAGGATCCCAGGATGGTTTCCAAGGTGCTGGGTCGGGACTGTAAAACCTGGGAGGGCTCAGTGAGACGCTTGAAGGCTTTCAACATGGGGCCTGGCAGGTCTACCACTGACGGGGTTTGGCGCCAAGCTGTTAGGTCCGCTCTTGCCGATGACACAGGCGAAGCGGCCAGCACTCTGCCATGCGATTTGAAGCAGTGCTACGAGCACGTCGGCCACGAGCAGCTGTGGAATGACGTCTTATCCTTTACACTGCCTGCGGCTTGCCATCGACAGCTACACGTGGCCGCGTGTTCTCACCATGGAGAGAGTTTGCTCCCCTTTGCTGCACCCCGCCAGGGGGATCGTAGCGGGATCTAGCACCGCCGC
This sequence comes from Prorocentrum cordatum, assembly GCA_963575745.1. Lineage (NCBI taxonomy): Eukaryota > Dinophyceae > Prorocentrales > Prorocentraceae > Prorocentrum > Prorocentrum cordatum. The sequence continues at coordinate 391,045 of CAUYUJ010014184.1, read as the reverse complement.
ATTTGAGATCAAGGGGTGCATGGTTCCGACTGCGGAAGGGATCAAGGAGGTGGATGGGGACGAGTTTCACTATTCACGTTGATGATTTGGAGTTTGACTCGCACCATATGGTGCCGATGGAGTGCCTCAATCGTCTAGGCAGTATTGCGAGCCAGTTGATCGAGGCGTGCTCGTACAGGCTGGGGCTACCTATCGCTTTGAAGAAAGGTTGCTTCACGACCAACAGCCAGGAGGTTATGGATTTGGCTCCACAAGCCCTGGGCATGTACGGTTTCACTCTGGCGGGGGAAGTTGTGGACCTGGGGGTGGACTTCTCGGTGGGCGCCCTCGGGAAGAAGCGTTCGACCAGGACTGCCGTCTGGGACCCCTGGCCGATTGGTGAAACGCAGGGCCCGCTGGGCCAATGCCCTCAGGAGGATGCCAAAAATCAAGGGGATGCGTGGTCAAGCTGGAGCCAAAGCCAAGTTGTTTTTTCATGGGCCAGGTGCCGAGCATCACGCACGGCAGCGACGTGGTTGCTTTGTCGGCCAAGGATGTGCACAGGCTACGAGCATTGGGGGCAAAGGCGCTAGGCATCTGGAGCCCTGGAGCCTCCATAGACCTGGTCTGGGCCACTTCCCCTTCCAAGGACCCCATCCTACATGCTGGTGGCACGGTGGTACGGCATGCAAGGGAATGGTGGGAGGCGGGAGATGATGACATTCGAGCGGCTGGTGGCCGATCGGCAGGCCAGTTGTCGAAGGCTTGCCACGGCTGCCTGCAGAGGCTGGCGGCCATGCCTGTATCACAGGGATGGAGGCGCCGAGGCACACACCCCATCCTTGACGCACTTTTGTGGGGAGACGAAGCGGGGTGGACATATACAGGGCCTGCTTCATTTACATCGCGGGATGGGGCGCAGGTTCGGCCCACCGCTTCCCCACCTACGCTAGTGCAGAAGATTTTCATTCAGGATTTGAAGAAGAAGCTCCTGGACGATAGTTGATCGGGAAAACCACCCCAGGGCCCTGGACATCAAGTTGAGGGGCCTTTGGACCGAGCCCAT
>CAUYUJ010014184.1:360000-380000 GCA_963575745.1 Prorocentrum cordatum | reverse complement strand
GGCTCGCACCGCTACAGCAACAAGTGGAGCAACAGGTTGCAGAACGTCTAGCACCACTCCAGCAGCAGCTGGAGCAGCTCCAGAGAGTCGCCAATAGGATTCCTGCGGCTACGCCCACTTCTACTCGTTGTCATTCTCGCAGTAGTCCTTCAATGGCGGCTCTGGAGCCGCGCGTTCTTTCGGAGGGCGGCGGTGCAGCACCGACGCCACCCGAATTCAATTTCAAATTTGATACTTGGAATTTCTAGAAGAGTCCTGCACGTCGAGCACGGATGGTTTTTCATGATCTTTCGACGCGCTATGGGCAGAGTCTGTTTGCTGCGCTGCAAGGGGTACCCCGTTGGACAGTAAGTTGCCACCGTGGCATGGCTGTGCGCGCTGCGCCATCCAGCGATGTGAGCATTGTCGCGCCATCCTCAGCTGTTGACCATATGCGGTGGGAAAGTTCTGGTAGATCTTGGGGAGTGGTTGTTGTGCATAACTTGATTGTTGCTTCCGGCCACAATTTGGATCATGGGTCTACGGAGAGGGCTGAGTCAATCACCCTGCAGAAGCTCCTCGATGCGATCGCGGTAGGGCCCCAGAAAGTACGACAATCTGGATTGTTGCCTTTCATATTCGTCGGCCTGGACGCGAACGCCACCCCGCCCCCGAACATCCCAAACATCACAGGGCCCATGGTGGCCAGTCCTTTGATTTCGCACAGACGGGCGATGCAGCGCACTGTGGTTGATCTTCTCTCTGCCTTGAATCTCCGCGTGCACGGCACTTTCGGGGGCCTGGCATTAGCAGGAAATCGAATCACAAAGGTTGGGGGAAAGCGGAGTGCACGGAAGAAATCGCTAATTGACATGCTGCGTTCAACTTTACCGCCAACGTATACCGCGGAGCCGGATCTCGGGATGGATGGCAACCCCAACTTGGAGTTGCGTAAACTTGACTACCTGCTGGTGGCGGGCGATTTCAGCGCGCCGTCGCGCATGCCAGAGAGCGCCAAGACATCGCGCCGAGCCGCTAGAGAGACAATGCGGCAGTGGGATTTCACAGAGTTCCCCGACCGGGCACGCTTTTGCTATTCCTTGAGTCGAGACCGGGCTATGTGTTCATCTTCGGCTTTGACGGATTGCATTCAGATCGTCAGGCACGCGACGGAGACACACATGGACATTCACCTTTGGACGTATTCGACTTGGGCCAGGAGAGCACGCAGGCCGCATCAGGTTCTAGACGCAAGAAGCGTAGATGCACAGTTGAGGCTATACAAGAGCAGTGCAAGGGTTGCCGGACTCGTTGATCACTACGTGACATCGCAAAAGGAAACGGCAGATCGCAAGGTACGCCGCCGGTCGCCTTAAATCTTGGATGGGCGCGCTCCAGCGACCAAGAAGAATGGTCGTCGGCATTGTCGAATTTAGCGCACGGCAAGTTCAGCGTCGCAGATGTGAATATGGAGCGCATGCGAAATCTGCTTGGGACTACGAGGCAAAGCGGCTGGATGTGCATCCAGTCAGGGCGCCAATGCTTGTTGAGTTTGTTGTTCAGCTTGGCCTGTTGCAGCAAGGAGCTGCATCTGGAGCCGATTGATTGCCAGGTGAAGTTTGGCATCATACACCTCATTGGTTGACAGCTCGCTTGGACGCATGCTGGACGAGCGCTTCTTCGACGTGCACTGGGAGAAGGCGACGGTTGAGTCTCGGCAGATGTTCTAGCCGTTTTGGCGTTCCCAAAGTGATGGTGCAGGATTCTTCTCTAGAGATTGTCGATGGTTGGTAATTGTTGATCATATTTGCAAGTTGCCTGGTGCTACAGCATATTCGGCGATGGCCCGAACCATGCGGAAGCCAAACAGGTCGCGTAGCTTCGGATGCAAGAAAGGAGCGTCCGTGGATGATTGATTCTCCGTGCTATATGAGGCTGTATGTCTGGAGGGATGCGCCGCTCATCTTGGGGCCACAAGACATCCAAACAGCGTTCGACTCTGCAGAGCACGTCGATGTGCCTGAGCAGCCATGGGGAGCAGGTGCAGGGGCGCACCATGTTCTTGCATTGGCTCGCGACTACGACAACCTCAAAGGTTCCAAAGGTTCTCTGAACGCGCCATGCGTTGCCAAAGCGACCAACATCGCAATGGCCAAAGCCATGCGGACAGGGGGGAGACACGAGCCGTTTCTTTTCGCACAGATGATGGATGCGGCGTTGGAGCCTCTCGCGGCGGAGTGGGATGCCCTAGGATATGGTTTCCAGATCGGCGCAAGCGGAAGACGCATTGCAAAAGTCAGCTGGGTCGCGAATACATGAATCTTCGCATCAAGCGTTGGCGAATGGTGGTTTCTGACAAGATCTCTGCACGGGTGGGAGTGGGGGCGGAGCTCGCTTCAAGTTCCCAGCCATGGAACAGAGTTGTTGCCCATGGCTTTCCACCTTGTCGACGAGCAACTTCAGCGCCAGCGCGCGGGCGTACATGAGGCTTCAGGCGGAGTGCTTCGCACTGAGAGCGCCGCAGATGAGTTGATTTAGCACAGGTCTGGCGAGGTAGACAAATGCTTCTTCAAGTTCGCAAAGGTTTCCAGAGGCAAATCGCCAGTGAGCTTGAAACTCAAAGCCTACGCTAGCATGCCGCGAGCCTGCGCATTGTTCCTTCCTCCGGTTGTTCACTGGGCGCCCGCGCCTCTACGCGACGCCCTGCAGCGGGAGCGAGATGCGCTGAGAAGGGCTTTTTGGCGGCGACGCTGACCCGGCGAGGGAGCCATGTCTTTCAACGAGAGGACGGCGATGAAACTTGACATGCGGTTCCGGCATTGCGGTGCCAAGCCTATGCAGGTTGTGATTTCCGAGAGAGTGCATGTTAATATGCGGAGGGGGCGAGGGACAGCGCGCGCTGCATCCTTGATCCGCTCGGACAGAGACCGCCGGCGGTGGAACACTGTCAAAAGTGCGCCGGCAGTACGTCGGGAGCATATTGGTTTTCATCGACACCCAGGTCGCCAGCGAGTGGAAGATACAATATTCCACGCTACTTGGGGCGACGATTAGAGAAGAAAATTCGAGCAGCGTGCGTCCCAGGAAGAGCGGAAGCAGGGCATGGCGGCTTTCGCGAAGGATGTTTGCAGGATTTCCGGCATGCCGTCTCCAGACACCGTTGATAGCAGTTCGACTGCATTGCCGCCGCAACCAAAGAAGTTGAAGAAGCAGGCGTGGGATATCGCAGCGATGCCGGCGCCGCTCAAGCTTGGTCGACGCACTTCGGGAGTCGGGATGCGGCGAGCCACAGCTGGAGTTCGTGGTGGGCAACCAGACTCTCGCAGCCGTTGCCAAAAGCATCGCGCAGGTGAACAACGATGCCCACAGCGCGCCGCCTGACGAAATCCGCGCGCGACTGCATTACTTGCACAGCGCCCGCTTCGACTATAGGGGGGGGTTCTCGGCCCCGTGGACTGACGACCGAGGGGGTGCAACGCTGCAGCAGACCACGGCGCCAATAACGCATTGGCGCATGGCAGCAATTTTGACGCCTTGGACATACGCCGGCTACGCTTTGACATGTCGCGCGCTGTCGGTGTCCAGGCGTTCACTGACGGGGGCTTCGTGCATGGCGCAGGCGCCGCGGCGGCTGTTTTCATTTTGGTATTCAAAAATTCAGATGGCTTCGGGTCTACTCTGCAGGGCGTGCTTGGCTAGTGTATGTCGTCTCTGCACTCGGCCTTTTCATGCAGAGGTGGTTGCTATGGATCTTGCGATTGAGGTGATATACGGTGTGTGAATGCATGTTTGACGTGAGCAAGTTTCACCAATTCCAATTTCACTCTTGTTTCCCAGGCAACCCGATGAGGGGCGCTCATACGCAACCAAAAAACTAAATGCTCGCGCAGCTGGAATGAGGCCACGCCCAGCTGCAACCAGGGCTAACTATAATAATAACAATAGGCGCAATTAGGGTAGGCCTGATTCAATAAAACATAACTGAATGCTCGGGCAGCTGGAATCAGGCCGGGCCTGGCTGCAACCAGGCCTTGCTAAGATGAGCAAGACTAAACTAGGTCTATCGAACATAGGCCCAGGTAAAATCGGCTTAGCTAAATGTTCGGGCAGCTGGAATCAAGCCCCCAGCTGCAACCAAGCCTAACTAACATATGCTTAACTAAAATATGTATAACTCTATAGGCCTAATTCAACATAGGCCTAACCGAAATAGGCCCAACGAAACTTGGCCTAACCAAATGCTCGGGCAGCTGGGACGTGGCCAGGCCTGGCTGCAACCCGGCCTTACTAACATGGGCGGAACGCAAATAGGTGTCACTACAATAAGCCTAACTAAAATAAGCCCAGCTGCAAGCCAGCCTGATTTGAATATGCCTAACTGGAATAGGTTTAACGAGCATGGGCCTAATTATTTCAGGCTTAACTATGATAAGCCTAGCTAAATGCTCGGGCAGCTGGGAACAAGCCATGCCAAGTTACAACCAGGCCTCACTAAAATGGGTCCAGCTACATTAAGTCTAACTAAAAAAAGCCTAACGATAATAGGCCTAACCGAATGTTCGGGCAGCTGGAATCAAGCCCGGCCCAGCTGCAGCCAGGCCGAGCTAAAGTAGGCCTAGCCAAAATGAGTCCCACGAGTAGAGGTCTAACCAGCATAGGCCTATCCAGATCAGGTTTAACTAAATAGGGCAAACAAAAATAGGCTTAAGTAAGACAGGCCTAAATGTTCGGGCAGCTGGGATCAGGCCAGGCCCTGCTGCAACCAGGCCTAACTAAAGTAAGCATTGCGAAAGTAGGTTTAATGAGAAGGGGCCCAGCCACACTAGGCCGAACCAAAGTAGACCGACTGACATGCCCCGGCAGCTGGCATCGAGCCAGGCCCAGCTGCAGCCAGGCCGAATTAGAATTTGCCTAACTTAAAAAAGGCCTGACGACAATAGGCCCAACTAATCAGACAGAACTAACAAGTCGTCCTGACTAGAATAGGCATAACTAGCTGCTCGGGCAGCTGGAATCAGGCAAGGCCCAGTTGCAACCAGGCCTAATTCACATCGGCCTAACTAAAGTATGCCCAAGTGAATCTGGCCTAACTAAATGCTCGTGCAGCTGGAATCATAGGCATAACTGAGATAGGTCTAACTAAACAAGGCCCAACAAAGGTAGGGCTAACGAAATGCTCGGGCAGCTGGGGCCAGGCCAGGCCACGCTGCAAACGGGCCTGACTAAAGTATGCCTAACTGAAGTTGGTCTAACTGACATAAGCCGGACTAGGCTCGGCCGAACCTAAGTATGCCGAGCTAGATGTTCGGGCAGCTGGGATCAGGCCAGGCCCAACTGCAAACAGGCCTCAGTAACATAGGCATAGGGAAATAGGTATGATACTAGACCAAGGGTAAATTGGCCTAACTAAATTTGTCCGAGCTACGTGCTCGGGCAGCTGTCATCAGACCAGGCCTTGCTGCAACCATGTCTATCTAATATAGGCCTCACCAGACTAAGAATATCTAAATTGGCTTAACTGAACCAGGGCCAGCTGACATTGGTGCATTTAAAATGGGGCCTAACGAAATGCTCGGGGAGCTGGATTCATGCCAGGCCCAGCTGCAACCAGGCCTAACTAAGATAGACATAAAACACAATAGGCCTAATTCAAAGAAAGGTCCAATCGTGATCGGCCTAACGAAATGCTCGGGCAGCTGCAGTCAGGCCAGGCCCAGCTGCGAACAGGCCCTTATTACAATATGCCTAACTAAATAAACCTAGCAAGGCTGAGCCGAAGCAAAACCTGCCTGACTAGATGTTCGGGCAGTTGGGACCAGGCCAGGCCTAGCTGCAAGCAGGCCTCTGCAATATATGCATACTTGAAATAGGTCGGGCTAGAACAGACATAACTAAAGTCGGCCCAACTCAATTAGGCCGAACTACATGCTCGGGCAGCTGGAATCAGGCCAGGCCTTGCTGCAACCATGCCTAACTAAAATAGGCCGACTAAGCTAAGTATTACTCAATAGACCTAGCTGAAACCCAGCCGACTAAAATAGGCTTAACACACAGGCCTAACGGAGTGCTCGGGAATCTGGAACCAGGCCAGGTCCAGCTGCAACCAGTCCTAACGCAAGTCGGCCTAGCTAAAATAGGTCTACCGAACATAAGCCTAACTAGATGCTCGGGCAGCTGAAACCAGGCTTAACTAACATAGGTCTTACTAAAATAGGCTTTATTGGACTAGGCCCAACTAACACACCTGACTAGCACAGGCCTAACTAATGCCTGGGCAGCTGGATGCAGGCCAGGCCAAGCTGCGAACGGGCCCAACTAAATAGGCGCAATTAAACTTGGCCTAACTAAGACGGGCCTAACGAAAACAAGCCGAAACATAATCCTGGGCAGCTGGAAGCAGGCTTGGCCCAGCTGCAACCCAGCCTAACTAAACTAAACCTCGCTGGAATAGGGCCAAACAACATAGGCCTAGCTAAACCAGGCTTAATTAAATGCTCGCGCAGCTGGCATCAGGCCAGGCACAGCTGCAATCATGCTCAGCTACAACAGGCTTAGTTGAAACAGGTCTAAGTAACATAGGCCTAATTAATTAGGCCTAACCAGATTTTCGGGCAGCTGGAATCAGGCCATGCCCAGCTGCAACCAGCCTAACTAGAGTAGGCCTCATCAAAACATGCTTAACTAGAATAGGCCTACCTAAACAAAAAAAAAAGGCCGAACCAAATGCACGCGCAGCTGGAATCAGGCCAGGCCCATCTGTAACCAGGCCTATCTAAGATAGGCTCTTTTGTTCCGAATAAGTATAGCTAGGTAGGCCTTACTGAAATAGGTCCAACTAAAATAGGTCTAACTACATTCGGTGTAACTGAGTGCTCGGGCAGCTGGACCAAGGACTCGCCCAGCTGCAACCAGACTTCACTAGCATGTGCCGAGCTGAAAACAAAGTCCTAATTTAAATAGGCCTAGCTGGAATAGGCGCAACTAAAATAGGCCAAACTAAAAAAGGCCTAAGCCAATGCTCGGACAGCTGGAATCAGGCCAGGCCTTGCTGCACCCAGTTCGAACTAAAATCGGCCGACCTAAAATAAGCCGAATCAAGATAGGCCTCATGATTTTAAAATATTAATATTAAAAGGCCTGATTAACATAGGCCTAACACAATTCTCGGGCAGCTGGAATCAGGCCTTGCCCAGATGCAACCACGCCTAACTAAAAGAGACAAATCTAAGATAGGTCTAACTAGCATAGGCTTAACGAAAATAGGTCACCACTGAAAATGGCTTAACTAAATGCCCGGGCAGCTGGAATCAGGGCAAGCCCAGCTGTAACCAGACCTAACTAAAGTAGGCCTAGCTCAAAGAGGTCGGACTAAACTATGACTAACCCAAATAGGCATAAGTGACACGGGCCCAACGAAAACAGGCCTAAGTAAATGCTCGGGCAGCTGGAAGCAGGCCAGGCCCAGCTGCTACCAGGCCCAGCTGACATAGGTTTACTTAAAATAATAAGTATACTTGAAATAGGCCGAATTGGAAGAGGCCCCACGAAAATGAGCTAAACGAAAATACGTCAAATTCAAATAGAGCCAGCAGCGCCGTTTGTCTGCAGCGCCTGTAACGCCGCAGGTGCTTGTTTTTATTTGGGTGCGCGGAAGGGGGGATGTCGATAGGTTTTTCGTTTCCGTCGGTTTTGATGCTCCGTCGGTAAATGGGGGGTCTGTGGTTTCGCCGGCGCTGGTTTCGCCCCGCTGGTTTCGCCGGCGGCTGGTTTCGCCGGCGGCTGGTTTCGCTGGCGCTGGTTTTGCCGGCGCTGGTTTCGCCGACGCCATCGTCGCCGTCGGGCGGGCGGGACATTAAAGTGTGGGGCGCGCTCCGCCGAACACGCGCGAACCCCAACGGGCGGGTCGGGTCGGGCGGCTCGGGTCGGGGCGGGCCGGCGGACCCTAAGAGGCGGGTCGCGGCGGGCGGGCGGGGCGTTAAATTAAAGTGCGGGGCGCGCTCCGCCGAGCACGCGCGAACCCTAACGGGCAGGTCGGGCCGGGCGGGCGGACCCTCGCTGGCGGGTCGGGTCGGGGCGGGCGGGCGGGCCCAAAGTGGCGGGCCGGGTCGGGCGGGCAGACCCAAGCGGGCGGGTCGGGCGGGGTCGAGCGGGCCGGTCGGGTCGGGCGGGCGGGACATGAAAGTGTGGGGCGCGCTCGACCGAGCACGGGCGAACCCTAACGGGCGGGTCGGGTCGGGCGGGCGGACCATAGCGGGCGGGTCGGGTCGGGTCGGGCGGGCGGGTCGGGTCGGGTCGGGCAGTTTCGCCGACGACAGTTGGGTTCGCCGACAGCATTTGGTTTCGCCGACTGCAGCTGGTTTCGCCGACGGAGCTGGTTTCGCCGAGGGCAGCTTGTTTTGCCGGGCGGCGAAACCAGCCGGGCGAAACCAGCCGTCGGTGAAACCAGCCGTCGCCCCACGGGGGCACGTACGTGCGGTAGGTTCGCGTTGTGTCGATTGGCGGCGACCCCGCCGCGGGCGTTTCACGTCGACCGCCGCCGGCGAGCCAGACTCGGTCGATATGAAACGATATTGAACGATTTGACGTCTCGGAAACGGCCGATTCTTCAGGGTTGGACGATCCCCACCTCCGTAGCCATGTGGGCTCAAGCCGTGAAGGCTCCCGCTGGGCAGCGAGAGTCCACGGCCCGCGAGCGGCCGTCGGCTTCGCGCTGGGCGCTTGATGTCGGCTGGAGACGCGCGGGAGCGGCTACTGGCTGAGCCGACCAGTCAGAGTCAGGGTTGCTGCTCTTTCGTGCGGCGGTGGACCCAGTGGCGCGATGGAGGCACCGACCGGGCCTGCTGGAAGCTTCTGTGCAGCGTCACACTAGTTGCCGAGATGGTCTACTACCTACACGTCGTGCGGCGAAGGGTCTCGGACGAGCAGCAGTTTGCTGCTCTTTGCTTCGTGGCAGTGACATTCAGTCTGAAAGCGCTGGTGGAGACCTGGGGTCAGGACACTCCGACTTGGATTTGCCCCGGCACCGTCGTCGTGTTCTTTATGATATACGCCCTCATCATTCCCGGTATCATCTACAGCGATGGTATTTGCACCCAGAATCCAGACATCCTGTTCGACTGCCGAAATGTTCTTGGGCTCGCGCTGTACATCTTCGGCTCCAGCTACTCCCTGTCCTACGAGGTCGGCCGCTTCGCCTGGAAGGCGCGGCCCGAGAACAGGGGCAAGCTGCACACGATCGGACTCGCGAGCCTGTGCATCCACCCGAATTACTTCGGTGACCTCTTCATCTACACGGGTTGGGGTCTCGTGACTGGGACTTCGTGCTCCTTGGGTGTCCCAGCCGCTATGGTAGCCAGCTTCGTATTCATCGTGATCCCGAACTCGGATTCATATCTCGCGAGCCGCTACGAATCTGAGTGGCCGGCGTATGCTGAGAAGACAGCCATTCTGCTACCCGGCGTTCGATCAGCGGCTGCGAACAAGGTCCTCGGCATCGCTTGCCTATTGGTGTCTTTCTGGCTGAGCGCAGCATGTGCCGGGCAGTGCGGCTGAGAGCGCAGCAGGCGCCTGACGATTCTGCCAGTTGGCAGCCGACTTCTGTCTTTGTGGTTCTGTGATTCGCCGCAGACTACATACGCCCAGTGAGTCATATAGGGAATAGGGTGGTGGACCCTCGTCTTGGGAGCAGAGCCAGGCCCCAAAAGCTTGTTTCCTGAAGTGTATTGCTCGTGCGGCAAGCCCTTCCGAGACAGGCCATGGTTCAGAAGTTCTCCGAATTAGGTCGCCCCACGGGGGCACGTACGTGCGGTAGGTTCGCGTCGTGTCGATTGGCGGCGACCCCGCCGCCGGCGTTTCACGTCGACCGCCGCCGGCGAGCCGGAATCGGTCGATATGCAACGATATTGAACGATTTGACGTCTCGGAAACGGCCGATTCTTCAGGGTTGGACGATCCCCGCCGTCCCGACGCGAACCCGCCGCAGATCGCCGCGCAGCAGGCCTCCAGCCCGGGCCAGGGTCGCCGCCCCATCTGCAGTGGGCCGCGCGAGAGCGCGAGGATGGCTGCGCGGGCGCGCGGCCCGAGGCGCGAGACCGAGCCGTCTGATTGGCGCCTGCGGTCTGCGGCACAGCCCTGCGCTTGCACGAAACACCCGCCGTCGTTGTTCGATCGCTTCCTCCAGGGGAGCGCAGAATGGCATAACACATACAACCTCAGAGGTCCGCGCGGATTTCTCGCATCCGCGTTGGACCCCCCTCCCTGGCGCGCGGAGCGCGCCAGGGGCGGCGCTGGAGGCACCGCTAGGGGGCCCCAGCGCCGAAGCGAGAAATCCGCACGGACCTCCAAGTTTTTATGCTTATGTCATTATTCCTTCCCCTATTTACGAAGCACCCCCGTCACTCACCGAGCGCGTTCCACGACTCGCAAAGTGCCTACTCGCAAACGTCAGAAAAAAAACATGTCTGCATCGACGTAATGAATGGTAAATTCCCCATGCCGGATCCAGGCCATTTGCCCAGGCCATTTGCGAGTAGTTATTTTGCGAGTAGTGGAACGGGCTTGTGCCTAGTCACTGTTCGATCGCTTCCTCGTGGGCGCGTGTGCCAGGGGGCTTCGCCTGCAGAGGCGTTTTTGCTCTTGGAGTTGCCCTTCTGCCCTCTGCACTTCGACATGCCTGCACGCTCTCTCCCTGGCGGGCCTGGCATCCTCGATAGCAACAGAACCTCATATCACATCGAAGACGTGGCCTAACTTGGGCCCCCGTGCTTGTATGAGGGATTATGCTTCTGAGCGGCTTGGTTTGACACATCTGCAGAAGAGAAGACTCCATGCCCCTGATGTTCTGGGCCTCGCAACTCAGGTCCGCTCCCACACGGTTAGGGGCACTTGTATTGCTTACTTCTGGACCTCCAAGATGGGGTCGGAGTAGATGGGGTCGGAGGATCTCACCGCATCGCCGATGTATCGGCGATGCGGCTCGATGTGGGGCCCGATTTTCTCCACGCCACCGTCTCGGTACCGCCGACGTCGACCATGCATCGCCAGCGCATCGCCGATGTATCGCCGATGCGTAGGCGATGTATCGGCGATGCGGCGCGATCCTCCGACCCCGTCCACTCCGACCCCATCTGGGAGGCCTCTCTTGCTCACCACGACAGGGGGCACCTGCACGCCGCCACCACGCCTCGCCAGGGCCGCCCCGGGGTCGGCCCCTGGAGGTCGCGCGCACCGCGCCCTGGGCGACCAGGGCGGCCCAGGCCGTCACGGCGGTGCTGTGTGGAGGCGCCCTTCGGGCGGGGCTAGGGCTAATGCCAAAAAATCAGACGAAATTCCCCTGTAGGAGGACATGCCCGACCAATGGCTAGGGCGAGGATAAATCCGTTCCAGGGCTTTCCGGAACGCTCTCAGAGCGCTCTGGCACGCTCTGAGAAGGCCGCGGCGCCCGAGACATCTTCCAGAGCCGCTTGAGATCAGCGATTCTGGATTCATCCTCACCCGAGTATATCCCCATCTTGGCCTCGTCTTGCAGGGTCCGGCACGGCGGTACTGTACGGAGGCATCCTCCAAAGAAGAAGAACTGCATAAACTTAAGCTTTTGGCGCTCCGCGCGGATTTCTTGGATCCGCGCTGCCCCCCCCCGGCGGCGCCTCTGGCGCGCTGCTCTTGGCGCGCTCCGCGCGCCAGGGGCGGGGGGTCCAGCGCAGATCCAAGAAATCCACGCGGAGCGCCAAAAGTGTATGTTTGTGGCGTTGTTTCTCTTTCTCCTTCTTCTTCTTCTTCTTCTTCTTATTATTTTTTTTCTTCTTCTTCTATCTTTAAGTCGGGAATGTCCCCCTGCAGGCGGGTTTTGGGCGACTTGTCCTTAACCAAGAAAAGTTAAAACATATGGAAACTATCCAAACAATAACATACAAATCGTCCGCACATATTTTGCCAATGTTTCAACATTCCGCCTGCAGAGGGACACGCCCGACTTAATTATATCCTCCCATTGCCGCTCGAGCACCCCGCGAGCTGGGCCGCGCCGAGGCGCACGGCGAGGAGCAGGCCAGGCGCCTCGCCGCCAGCGAGGAGGCGGGCGAGCTCGCGGGGCGCCGCGCAGCGCGGGAGGAGGAGCTCGCGAGGCCCCGCGCCGCCGCCCAGGGCCTCCTCCGCCTCTTCCGCCTCCCCCTCCTCCTGTTCCGCCCCCTGTTCTGCCTCCTCCTCCTCCTCCTCCTCTTTCTCCTCCTCCTCCTCCTCCTCCTCCTCCTCCTCCTCCTCCTCCTCTTCTTCCTCCTCCTCCCCTCCTCCTCCTCCTCCTCCTCCGCCTCCCCCCCTCCTCCTCCCTCCTCCTCCTCCTCGTCCTCCCCTTTCTCCTCCTCGTCCTCGTCCTCCTCTCCTCCTCCTCTCCTCCTCCTCCTCATCATCATCAGCATCATCATCATCATCATCAGCATCATCCCTCCTCGTCCTCCTCCTTCTCCTCCTCCTCCTCCTCGTCCTCCTCCTCTTCTTCTTCTTCCTCCTCCTTCCCCCTCCTCCTCTTCCTCCTCCTCCTCATCATCCTCCTTCTCCTCCTCCTCTTGTTCCTCCTCCTCCTCCTCCTCCTCCTTCTCCTCCTCCTCCTCCTCCTCCTCCTCCCCTCCTCCTCCCCTCCTCCTCCCCCTCCTCCTCCTCCTCCTCCTCCTCATCCTCCTCGTCCTCCTCCTTTCTCCTCCTCGTCCTTCTCCTCCTCCTCCTCCTCCTCCTCCTCATCATCATCATCATCATCAGCATCATCATCTCCCCCTCTCGTCCTCCTCCTTCTCTCCTCCTCTCCTCCTCCTCCTCGTCCTCCTCCTCCTTCTTCCTCCTCCTTCCTCCCCCTCCTCTCCTCCTCCTCCTCCCTCCTCCTCCTCCTCTCCTCCTCCTCCTCCTTCCCCCTCCTCCCCTCCTCTCCTCCTCCTCCTCTCCTCCTCCTCCTCTCCTCCTCGTCCTCGTCCTCCTCCTCCTCCTCCCTCCTCTCCTCCTCCTCCTCCTCCTCCGCCTCCTCCTCCCCCTCCTCCTCCTCCTCCTCCTCTTCTTCCTCCTCCTCCTCCCCCCCCCTCCTCCTCCTCCTCCTCCTCCTCCTCCTCCTCCTCCTCCTCCTCCTCCTCCTCCTCCTCCTCCTCATCCTCCTCGTCCTCCACCTCCTCCTCCTCGCCCGTAGCCATTTTGGCTCAAGACGGGAACTCCTCCCCGTCCCGACTCCCGAGGCCCGAGGTCGAGGCGGAAGGGCAGACCCTTCCCCAGGCCTGGCGGCCTCGACCAGCCGCGGGCCTTCGGTAGAGCTTCCGTATGGGGCCACGCAACGTGTGAGTGGTGTGCCGACATGGGTGGCGCGGACGCATCTGCGTCCACGAAACGTGCGAGAGGTGCGCCGACATGTGTGGCTCGGGCACATGCGTCTGCGCCGCTGATGCTTCGGTGGGCCCCTTACGAGATCATGAAACGTGTGAGGGATGTGCCGAAATTGGTGGCGCGGACGCATGCAGGCTGCGCCGCTGGGACATGCGATGAAGTTCTTTGTGAGGCCACGAAGCGTTTGAGTTGTGTGCCGAAATGGGCGGCGCGGACGCATTCGGGCTACGCCTTTGAAACTTTCGTTGAAGCCCCCTACGGGGGTTACGAAATGAGTGGCGCGGACGCATGCGGCTGCGCCGCTGAGATCTCTCGGAGGAGCTCGGAAAGGGGCCACGGAACGTGTGAGGGGTGTGCCGAAAAGGGTGGCGCGGACGCATGCGGGCTGCGCCGCTGGGCGCTTCGGTGGAGCTCCCTACGGGACCATGAAACGTTTGAGGGATGGCTGAAATTGGTGGCGCGGACGCATGCGGGTTGCGCCGTTGAAATCTTCGGCGGAGCTCCTCATGGGGCCACGAAGCGTGTGAGGGGTGTGCCGAAATCATCATGATGTTGATGATAATGTTTCGGTGCCTCTTGGTAGGTTAGGGCAGTGTTGGGGGCTGGGGCGTGAAGAGTCCGCGGTTCATGTCCTTGCCCCAGGCTTTGTTGATTGACCAATGGCGAGATGTGAAGAATTCCGATCCCTCTCCTCGCTGAGTCCCGCCTGGCCCAGACACGTCAGGCCAAAGTCCCTGGGCAATTTGAGAGGCCCGTGATCATGTTCCTGGAAGCGCTCCTGGGAACATGATTTGGGAGGCCCATGATCATGTTCTTGCAAGCCCTCCCGGGAACATGATGCATTGTGCGTGGACTGGGGGCGGGGGCGGGTTGGGACAGTTTGCGCCCCGCGAGCCGCCCTCAGGCCGGTTGTGTTTTCGCCCCAGCCCCTCATCCGCATTGGCGAAGTTCATTCCGCCAGGCGCATTCCGCGCAAGGCATTTGGGCAGAACGGACGCCGCCGCGACGTTTGTTGGGGCCTGTTTCGGTGCAGCCTTGTGCGACGGTGGCTTCGCTGCCGGATCATCTGGGGCGGGGAGACATAGTCTCCACCCTCGGCGGGCGACGGGTACGTTCTGCGGCCCTTTTCATCGGTGGAGTTCTTGGTCAAAGGGCTTCATTGGTGAGTCGCCTGCTGGGCGGGGGCCCTTGGGCCCAACCAGCCTGGTGCCGGCCGTTGCTCCCAGGTCCGAACATTTGGGTGCAATGTTCGGTGCTGCGGGGTAGGGATTTTCCGCAGCACTTGCGCGCGTCGATCCTTGCCGCCCAGCGCTCCCCACGTTCACCCTTCCTTCTCTCCGAACCCTAATCCCAATAAGCACTGATGATGATGATGATGATAATGATGATGATGATGATGATGATGATGATGATGATGGTGATGGTGATGGTGATGGTGGTGATGATGATGATGATGATGATGATGGTCATGACGACGACCATGACGATGGAGATGAGGGTGATGATGATGATGATCATGATGATGATGATGATACAAATGATACTGATGATGTTGATGATGATGGTGATGGTGATGGTGATGGTGATGGTGATGGTAATGGTGATTATGATGGCGATGCTGCTGATGATGATGCTGTTGTCGACTATGATGGTGACGAATGATGGTGATGGTGATGATGTTTGTGATGTTGTTGATAATGCTGATGATGGTGATATTGGTGGTAGTGATCATGATGATGTTGATGATGGCGATGCTGATTATGATGATGATGAAGATGATGATGATGATGATGATGATGATGATGATGATGATGATGATGATGATTGATGATGATGATGATGATGATGATGATGATGATGATGATGATGATGATGATGATGATGATGATGATGATGATGGTGGCGATGCTGATGATGATGACGATGGCGATGAAGAGGGCAGAGGCAAGGTGGGGTAGGAGGGAGGAGGAGGAGGAGGAGGAGGAGGAGGAGGAGGAGGAGGAGGAGGAGGAGAGGAAGGAGTGATGCGGGGCACTGTCTCTTCAAAACGAGGTCCCATTAGCTCAGGATGGATGGGAACAAAGTCTTTCTCAAGCACTGTAGAGGCCTCAGGGGCCTGTGCCGCCGATCCCGGACGCTCAGGGACGCTCCGTGCGAGCTCGTCCTTTTTGAACAGTTCGTGAGCTCCACCTCGAGGAGGTAGCGATTCGATTCGATTTCGTTGGCTTCCGATTCGATTTCGATTTTGTATTTCGGCTGGGGCTCCGACTCCTTACTGGAGGCATACTAGCCTGCTGATTTCCGCCGATTCGACTTTTCCCGACTCGGCTGCCGATTTCCGCCGATCCGATTCATTTCGATTGCAGATCCGACATCGATTCGATTCTGGGCGGCTCTCCTGGGAGGGAGGAGAAGGGAAAAGGAGGAGGAGGCGACGGAGGGTGTTGGCAGTCGCTTCAGGCAGCACGCGTGAAGTGAAATGTTTGCGTCGTGTCCGTCTGTCGAGCCCGATGGCGGGATAGCTCCCTGCAGGTTGGCTCCTTCGTGGGCCGTTGAGCTCGGGTGTCCCGGCCCAGGTTCGGCCCGGGCGCCCCGGCAGGCCCCAGCGCCCCGGCCCCGAACCTGGCCCTGGCCACAGCCCCGGTCCTGGCCCTAGCCCTGGGTTTCATTTCCCCCTCCCCCCGTATTCCGAAATGGGCGGGGAATCGCTTGCGGACCCTGCCATTGAGGCCTTCGGTAAAACGTAGTAGAGGTGGGCCCACATGGGCGCTGGGAACCACATGCGCTCCCCAGGGGGCCATTGAGACTTCCGGTGGAGCTCCCCATGATGGGTTCACGAAGCGAAGCGTGTTAGAGTCAGGAGTGGAAAAAACACACAGACACAATTAATCGTTGACCCCCAGGGAAATATGAGAAAAAATGAGAAGTGGTGGGGAAGACGAAAACAGAGAAAATATAAGAAAATGGGGGATCCTGGGATTTGTGTCTATTTCTTTGTGTGTCCCAGGGCCCCTTTATAGAGGTGCGCCGAAGTGGGGGAGGAACCGCATGCGAATCTTGCCAGTGAAGCCTTCAGTGGAGCTCCCTATTGGGCCATCAAACGTGTGAGGGGTGTGCCGAAATGGACGCCAGCCACCTGGGCCTTCGGTGGAGCTCCACATGGGGCCACGAAACGTGTGAGGGATGTGCGCAAATTGGCGAGGAACCGAACGCAAACCCTGCCAGGGAGGCCGTCGATGGAGCTCCCCATGGGGCCACGAAACGTGTAAGGGGTGTGCCGACATGGGCGGGTAACATCATGCGAACCTTGCGACTGAGGCCTTCGGTGGACCTGCTACGGGATGGGCGGTGAACCGTATGCAGACTTTGCCACTGGGGCCTTCGGTGGAGCTCTTCAT
The DNA here is from genome assembly GCA_963575745.1 of Prorocentrum cordatum. Taxonomy (NCBI): domain Eukaryota; class Dinophyceae; order Prorocentrales; family Prorocentraceae; genus Prorocentrum; species Prorocentrum cordatum. The sequence continues at coordinate 363,267 of CAUYUJ010014184.1, read as the reverse complement.
GTGGCCACGAAACGTGTGAGGGGTGTGTCGAAGTGGTCGTGCGGTGTGTCGAAGTGGTCGTTCGGAGGACAGGGGCAGGGATGGGAGGATGGGAGAAGGGAGAAGGGGAGGAGTAGGAGGAGGAGGAGGAGGAGGAGGAGAAGACACGGGGCGTTGCTGATTCAAAACGAGGCCCAGCACCACAAGCTGGTTGGGAACAAAACCTTTCCAAACAGTTCGACCTTAAGCCGCCAAAAGCCGAAGGAACTTTACTTGAATTGTACACGGCTGTTAGACAAACACTGGTTTACCCACATGACAGACAACCCACCGAACAACGTTGAAATTCACACACAAGCACACATACCCACACGCACAACATATACACAACACCTAGCACACACATACACACACGCCACGCGACTACCACTCATAATGCATAGAACACGCAGTACCCACACAACGCCCACATAACCGACCCATAATTTGTGAAGAAAGTCGCACAATCCGCGCGCCACCTACGCACACATCAGTCAGCACACATATCACGCTACACGCTTAATCCTCCACTATTTGTTGTATGAGCCTAGGCACGCACGCGCCACTCGTATATACAAACGATGTTGCATTGGTGGAAGTTCGTACGGCGTTTGATAGTGGTGCGAATAGTTGTTTGAGCTGGTATGGACGTTTATCTGTTGGTCAGCCCGCCGTTCGTGATGCAGTGCAAAGCCTGCCCGTTTTCCGAGTCAAGTGCGGCCAGATAGTGTGTTGCGTAATGCGGGTGCGTCATTGTTGTTTTATCGGTGCGTGCTCGTTTAATTCTTGGTTTCGCATAGAGGCATTGGTTGGGGCATTGATTATCCTCGCGATCATCTCAGGATGAGGCCCAGAATACAAGTTGGTCGGTTGTGAGTTATGTATGTTCGAAATGCCTTGCCAGTGATTATTCGGTGCCGCGTGCACGCGCACCAACACGCGCTCAACAAGAAGCGCGTATTGTTTAACAAGATGTCATGGCGTCTCGAAGCCCAGGCTACAAGTGAAACGTTTGTCTATCATTACTTCGTTTTCGAAGTTTAGTTGGCCGTTCCAGTTTGGCTTGCGCCGCGTGCGCGCGCACGCGGGTGCAATGGGAGAATTGTGTTTTGCAACAGGTCATCTTATGTTGAGGCTCAGAAGTGAGTGAACCAATTGGCTTTCACAATTTAGTTTCCGAGTTTTCTCTTGGCAGTTTGAGATGGTTTTCGTTTGGCGTTGCGTGCGCGAGCACGCACGCGCAAACAGAAACTTTCATCGTCTCACAAACTATCATCTCATGCTGACGCATAAGGTACTAATGCAATAGAGTGCGTCGGCCATTGAAGTGTCGAAGCTAAGTTCGCCATGTCCTTTTCATTCTCAGATTGCGCAGCGTTCGCGCGAACGCGCTCGCACGCCAATCAGAAACGCGCCTATGATGCGCAGTGGGTCATGTCATGCTGATGACAAGGAAGCAGTCAAACAGTTGGCGTTCACAATTTTGTTTTCCACGTTAAGGTTGCCTTTCGCTACAGTAGAACTGATAGTAAGGATGATCGACTTCCCAAGGGTACACTTGTACCCCTGCCTCTTCGGCCATCTTTGGTTCATCCTCAGTCACTCTCGATCGCGAGCCCCACTCCAAAAGCTTCGACATGGGCGTCCCAGGCCCTTGCATCCTTACCGCACATCCTTTCTACCAGTTTTGACTGTGTTGGTTTTGACATGGCCCGAGTGCGCGCGCGTGGTGATTCTCTCTGTCGCCTCCTTCCTCCTCTCCTGGCCGCTGCCCTCCTCCTCGCTGCCTTTCCCTTGCGTCACCCGCCCCGTCCAGGTGTTTGGTCTTCAGAGGATCTGCGTGGCGGCTCCCCCGCAGGCACGCAGCGGGCCTGCGTGTCAGCGGGGGCGTCGCCGCGCAGAGCTTCCGAGGACAAGACACGTTGAAGACCAAGCCTTCCCACGACTCAAGCCTGCAAAGTCTACGGTTATGACGTTCCATCCCACTTCAGCCTTGATTGCCAGAGCGAATTCCGAGCACCAAGAAAATACCGAGACTTGGCGGTTTTCACGTGTCGGGCCCTGGGATGCGATATTGGTTCGACACCGTTTCGATCCTTTTCTGGGTGCCAGAAATTATTTCTGGAATGTGGTCCTGGAGTGCATCGGAAGCACCACATGCCCACAGTTTACAGCGCACCGTCCTGCGTTGACGCCGCGGCTCCCGCGCCCGCCGGAGCCACCGGAGGCGCTCGCTCTCGCTGGAGGAGGCGGCGTGGAGAAGGTCGGAGAGCGAGGCGCCCGCCTCACCGCCCCGGGGTCTGCTGCGCCGGCCCCAGGGGCTCCAGGGATCGGCGGCTGCAGAGGGTGTGGCTACGCCAGGGTGTGGTTTGCGATCGGCTCGGCTGGGGCCAGGAGGCCACGGCACTGTCCGCGTCGGGCCTCATCGGGGGCCTCCTCGGGGCGCGGCGGAGAACTCCACCGAGGTCCCCGCTCGTCCCCCGGGGTGCCCCCCAAGGGGTGCTGGTTGCAATCCACACCCTTTGCAAACCACACCCTCCCGAGTCGCCCAGAGGAGCGGAGGCCTTGCTCGCTCCCTTTCCCTCCCTGTTCATTCGGCAGCAAATCATGGGAGCCCGATATGTCCTTTCAATTCCGTATTTAGCGTCGATGAGAATCTGGGGGTCGACGAGATGGAGATGTAACGCCCCTCCCCCCCCCAGTGCGTCCGGGCACTGACGCCGTGCGCATCCAGATCTCCATCGGAGTCCGCATGGGAGCCTGGTCCGCATTTCGAGTCTCATAGGGATCCGCATAGGAGGAGGAGGAGGAGGAGGAGGAGGAGGAGGAAGAGGAGGAGAAGGAGGGGGAGGAGGTGGAGGTGGTGGAGGTGGAGGTGGAGGTGGCGTGGAGAGAGGAGAAAAGAACATCGCATTCTATTATCAGCACTTTTCTGGCGTGGCGTTTAGCTGTCCGCAGCAGATCCTCACCTACATGCTGTTTCTACCTGTCCTGTGCACGCAGGCACTGTGGTGTACACCAGCGCTGCGTGCACCCAGATGCTGTGGCGTAGACAGGCGCTGTGGTGTGCACAGGCGCTGCGGTGCATGCAAGCATTGTGATGTACACAGGTGCTGTGTTGCACATGGTTGCTGCGGTGTTGCACATTCGCTGTGGTGTACACCGGCGCCGTGGTGCACGCAAGCACTGTGGTGTACACGTTTTCTCATGTGAATACACCTGCTTTTTCCTGTTGTTCCTTTTTTTGTT
>CAUYUJ010014184.1:272500-355000 GCA_963575745.1 Prorocentrum cordatum | reverse complement strand
CGAAGGCCACAGCGCCAGGGTCCGCATGGCGCACCCGCGCCCGATTCGACACCCCATCACATGCGTCGTGGCCTCATGGAGTGCTCAGTCGAAGGCCTCAGGGACAGGGCCCGTCTTGCTTACCCGCACCAGATTCGGCACGCCCCTCACACGCCTCGTGGCCCCACAGGGAGCTCCACCGATGGCCCCAGCGGCAGGGTCCGCATGGTGCACCCACACCCGATTCGGCACACCACTCAAATGTTTCGTGTTCGTGGCCCCAGGGAGCTACGCCAAAGGCCCAGTGGCAGGGTCCTCATGCCGTAGCCGCACCCGATTCGGCACACCGTTGACACACGCTTCTTTGCCCCACCACACGTTTCGTGGTCCCGCAGGGAATTCCACCGAAGGGCCCAGGGTAGGGCATCTAGGACGCCGCAGTCATTTTGCTGGTCCCCCTCCTGCAACTCACCTGCCCCACGAGATTCGCAACTGCATCTGGATGGGGTCTCTCGCCCGGCCAGTTTACGAGGGAACGCGGCCTCGGGACCTGTCCCTCTGCAGGAGGAATATTCAAGCATAGTAAAAAAATAGTCTGGAGGCGATGTTTCGGTCATCTTGGATTATGTTTCAAATTGTCGTCCAAAATCCGCCTGTAGACGCCCCACCTAAGAGTAGGAGGGGCGCGCACCAGTCCGCGGTTAGAGGGAGGGTCCCTTCTCGTAGAACACAGACCTGCGGAGCAGCACCTCGCATTCTGACACGCCCACATCATATCGTGCCCTCCTCCTTCTCCTTCTCCTCATCCTCCTCCTCCTCGGGCACGGTGGCGGATAGCTGACACAGTTTTGCAAGGAATCCCTACCAGACCTTCTCAGCTCAAGGGCCAGTGCCGTCGCCAGGCCCTCGCCCACTTGAGACTCAGCGCATGCCACTGTGATCGCCGCGGTCTCTTTGTGCCACGTGCCACGGGCATGCGGGAGGGGGTTTTCGCGGCCTCTGCGTGGTGGCCAGGCTGGACTCAGGCGGCGCGCGGTACATGTCAGCAGCAGCTCAGCAGCGCGGCAGACGGGAAGGACAATGGCAAAATGCGAGCTGGGTCTCCAACGGTGGCCCAGCCAAAACTCTCCAAGTGCATCCTCCTCCTCCGCCTCCTCCTCCTCCTCCTCCTCCTCCTCCTCCTCCTCCTCCCTCCTCCCTCCTCCCTCCTCCCTCCTCCCTCCTCCCTCCTCCCTCCTCCCTCCTCCCCCCTTCCCCCTCCCTCGCTCCTCCCTCCTCCTCCCTCCTCCCTCCTCCCTCCTCCCTCGCTCCTCCCTCAACCCTCCTCCCTCCTTCCTCCCTCCTCCCTTCTCCTCCTCCGCCCCCTCCTCCTCCTCCCTTCTCCCCATCCTCCGCTCACGACGTCGACAGACGACTCTCATCGACGGCGGATGGAGACGACCGAAGATCGACGAGGACCACTGCCGAAGACGGCGACGGTCGCCGACTAAGACGACGGCCATCCAAGGCTACGACTGTCATCGACGACGACGACGACGACGTGCCCAGGCGCTGAAGGCCGAGGGCGAAGTCAGCCGGGAGCTGCGGCGCCAGCTGGCCGCCCTGGAGGGCCAGGCGGCGCCGCCCGGTGGCCCCCTTGGGGGGGGGGGGGGGCCTCGCGTCCTCCGCCGCCCGGGGGCCCCCCAACGGGGTGGTGACCACACCGCGTGGTGAGCCGGTGGGGATTCGGCGTCATCCCTAAGGCTTGATGAAGGTGTTTCGCCAATCGACCTGTGGGGATCGAGCCAGATAGATCCAGGCAAATGTGCATGAATCGGGGTCAATCCAGATAAATCGAGATATATCCAGGGGGTAAATCCAGAGATCTCCAGGGGAAATTCTATGTATCGGGCGTTTGGGGCCTCCAGGGTCCCCACACCGAGCGGTTTGAGTCCTTCGATCCTTGTTTTGTGTTTTGTTGTGGTGTGGTGTGGTGTGGTATCGTGTTGTGGTGTGGTGTGGTGTGTTGTGTTGTGTTGTGATGTGATGTGGTGTGTTGTGTAATATTGTGTCGTTGTGGTTTGTTGTGTGTGGTGTGTATGTATAAGTGTTTGTGTATGTGTTTGTGTATGTGTGTTTGTATAGTTAGGTGTGCGTGTGTGAGTATGTGTATGTGTATACGTGTATGTGCATGTGTATGTGTATGTGTATGTATATGCGTATGTGTATGTGTGTATATGCGTATGTGTATGTGTGTATGTGTGTGCGCGTGTGCGTGTGCATGTGCTTGTGCGTGTGCGTGTGCGTGCGTGCGCGTGTGCGTGTGCGTGTGCGTGTGTGTGTGTGTGCGTCTGCGTCTGCGTCTGCGTCTGCGTCTGCGTCTGCGTCTGCGTCTGCGTCTGCGTCTGCGTGAGTGTGCGTGTGTGTGGGTGGGTGTGTGTGCGTGTGTGCGTGTGTGTGTGTGTGTGTGTGTGTGTTTGTGTGTGTGTTCGGACTCCACAGAGGAGCGGTCAGCCGACCCCAAGGGGCAAGCTGACTGCTCTCCGAGAGACGAGTCAGCACCACATAGGCACCGAAGCACACTGGTCTTGGGCCCACATGAAAACGCGACCTGCGCGTAGGCCAGCGGCAACGAGGCCACTTGGGCCCCAGCCCGAGACGCCAGAGGAGCAAGCTCGAGCGTGGGACCTGGGACCCACCTCAAAGGAGGAAAGGGTACCCATACTGCAAATTACCCTGCCCCCGTGTTCCCCTTTTGTCGAACTCCTGGGAGGCCTTCGTCGGCACCGCTGGATTCGCATCGAAGTCCTGGTCGGGGAGTAGGGGTATGGGTACCTTCTGGTTTCCCCAACTTGGGACCCACCCCCGCGGCCACCCTGGCCGCAATACACCCAGCGCCCCTCGGCCGACGAGGCTGGACCATCGCGCCCTCAAGAGCCACCAAGACGCGCTCCTGGGATTACACCCTTGGCGGGGGCGCAACCCCTTGTTGGCCCCACTTGCGTCATCCTAGAGAACCCCTAGCAAAAACTCCAAATATTTAATCGCTTCGCTCATTCCGCCGGCCCATATTGTCGCACCGTTGTGGGCTAGCCGAGTTTTGCGGGCCGTTTTGGGGCCTCTTGGGGCCTCTTTTGGGCCTCTTGGGCGCCTCTTGAGGTGCGAACTGGAGTACGCGTACGTCCTGCCGTGCCTGTGGTGCGGTTCGCCCTGGGTACAAAGGCAAGGGCAAGGTCACGTTCACGCCTGAGCTGGGGCAGTGGTTCCGCACCTCCTTCCCACCGGTGGCTGCCAGGCCTTGGCGTGCGGCCGCGGAGGCCAAGGCGCCTACGGCTTTGCAAAAGCTGGAGGAACGCAGGAAGGTCCTGGTCCAGTGTGCCAAGGACTGGGGGGGTGACGCGCCTCACCTCGACCAGGCGGTGGCCGACATCGACAGGCAGTTCCAGGACGCCAAGGCGGAGCGCACGCAGGCGAAGCCGTTGTCTGGCCAGCTGCGTGAGGCACAGGTCCAGCTGGGGCAGATCGACAAGCAGTTTGAGCGCTTGGCCGAGACCGAGAGGAAGGCCAACCAGATGCTGCTCGAGGTCAAGAAGGAGAGGGATGAGGCAACGAAGCGCAAGGAGGAGCTGGCGACCACGATCCTGGAGCTCCAGGGGAAGATTGCGGTGGCGGGCCCAGTGGCCCCAGCCTCGAACCTCGACGTCATCCGAGTGCAGTTGGAGTGCATCGCCAAGTCCGTCGGCAGTGACATCCAGTCCCTCGGCCTCGATTTCGCCACGCTCGAGTCCCTCCTGGAGGCCAAGGCTAAGGAAGGGGCAGCAAAGGCTGAGGCTGCTAATACTGGTGCTGCTAAGCAGCCTGGTCAGGCTGACGACGGGGGCGGACCAGAAGACGAATCCATGGGGGACATCGCGGGGGCGGAGGAGTTGCCACCAGGTGTCACCGAGTCTGAACGTAAGTGGCTCAACGGGCAGGAGCCAGTGCCCGACCAGGAGGAGAACCCGCACCTGTTCAAGCGGTACCAAGAGGTGCTCATGTCGGTGCACTCCTGCCAGTTGGCCAAGAGGCAGCGGAAAGGGTAGGTTGCCGTGCGACCTCTTGTTCCTGGTGCTCAATGGGACCCACCTCGGCTACCCCGAGTCGCCGTGGAGAGGCGCGGTGCAGGTGCAGCTGCGCCAGAGCGGGAAGACCCTCCCTTGGGACGACAGCCGCTGGAACCCTGAGGGGTGGGAGGCGGAGTTCGGGGGGAGCGAGAGTGAAGGGCACCGACGTGACGTAGTGCAGATGGATGATGAGCGAGGCGGGCGCGGAGCAGCGGGAGCCAGTCAGAGGGCGGGAAGTGTGGCCAGGTCCACGCCCGCGGGGCCTGTGCGCGGCCCACGGCCTGCGGCATTGGCGAGGAGTGAGCACGGCGTTTTGAGGGCGGGAAGTGTGGCCAGGTCCACGCCCGCGGGGCCGTTGCGCGGCCAAGAGCCTGCGGCAATGGCGAGGAGTGAAGAATCATGGGAAGGACGAGCTGGCTTGAGGGCGGGAAGTGTGGCCAGGACCACGCCCGCCGGGTTGTCGCGCGGCCTTGAGCCTGCGGCGATGGCGAGGAGTCAGGGGGCAGACTCGGGCCAGTGGCGAGGATACGCGAGGGTCCTGCACGACCACCGCATGATGAGGCTCCTGGTTGACAAGGCGAATGACGACAAGCAGGTGGTCATTGTGTGGACTTTCAACGGCTCGGGTTGGGGAACCATCAGAGAGAAGCTCTTGGAGAAGAAGGTGGGGCCGCAGAAGCACCTCTACGCCTTCCAGGAGCACCGTTTGAAAGAGGACCAGTGGGCTGGAGTTACCCACAGTTTGCGTCAGAGAGGCTACCAAGTTGGTGGAGCGGAGGCGGTGCCCACGCTGGGCCCCATGGGTGAGCCAGGAACCTCTGCAGGAGTGGGAATCGCTGTGCCGAACAGGATTGGCATGGCGTGCGTGTGTGGGCAGACCAGCTGGGACTGGTCCCCCAGAGGATCCCCAGGAAGAGCTGCAGCGGCATGGGTAGCAGTAGGTAGAGGCGGCATCGTGGTGGCGACGGTGTACCTGTGGACGGCCGAGCAGATGTCGCGGCGGAACAGGGGGCTGATGGACCACGTGTTGGGGAAGCTGCACGAGCTCAACATGCCGTGGGTGTTGTGCGGGGACTTCCAGAATGCCCCTGCCGTCCTGGCGGGCTTGGATTCGATCAAGCTCATTGGCGCGACGCTGGTGGCCCCCTCTGCCGCGAGCGGCACCTGTCGGTCTGCGAGTGGATGTTCCACAATAGACTATTTCGTGGTCTCGAGGGAGTTGGCAGGCCAAGTGAGGAAGGTGGCCATCCACGAGTCTTGGCCTTCGGCGCCGCACAAGCCGGTGGGGATCACGCCCGACCTGAGGCCGCAGGAGAGGAAGGAGCGGATTCTCATCACGCCGAAGAAGTTGGAAGGAATCAGCATCGGGCGCGCGCCTGAGCCGCCCGTATACGACGAGGTGGGGGCTTTCAGCGACGTGACGGTGGCGACCAGTACCTGGGCTTCCTTCATTGGCAAGCTGGAGCGCGAGGCTTTCGCGCTGCGGGGGCTGGAGTGGCACCCCAGGCATGAGTGCGCAGGGCGCGCGGGCCCACCGCGCTGGAAAGAGAGAGCGATCCTCAGAGGAGGCGGCAACCACCCAGCCCCGCAAGGAGACGCTCTGTGGTGGCGGTGGCTCGCGCGCACGCTACAGACCCTGGCGGGGAACTACGAGAGGCTCAGGTCGTCTTCGGGCAGTGCCCGTGCGCGCCAGGAGTGGTGCATGATAGCTAGTGATCTGGAGGAACGCTTCAGGAGCGTGAGCCACGAGTTCAGGTGTGAGCTGGTCGGCGAGGAGAAGGAGCGGTGGAAAGAAAGGTGTACCCTGCTGGCGAAAGGGCGCTGGCGAGGTGCTGACCAGAAAGCCAGCCTGGACGCGATGATCCTGGAGGCCAAGGAGCGGTCCAGGCGGGAGGACCAGGCCCTGATAAATGAAAGAAGGAGGCAGTGGGCTGCGAAGCTGGAGGAGGCTGCGAAAGGAGCAGCGGGCGGTCTCCACAGAATCAGCAAGCCAGTGGACATTTGGAGGCCGTGGAGAGCGAGTACACCCCAAGCTTCGGCAGACCCGTTGCGGGCAGCGGAAGCGGCCCTGGGGGAGTGGAACGCCGTCTGGAAGGTGAACGACCCGATGCAGGAGCAGGAGCGGCGGTGGGAGACGGAGCCGCGTCAGGAGTTGCCAGAGTTCACAGTGGACGACTTGGCCAAGTTAAAGAAAGTGGCGCGCACCTTCAAGAAAAAGACAGCACAAGGAGTGGACCGCTGGCACCCCGCCATGCTGCAAGGGGCTTCGGACGCAGCGCACTGGACGCTCCTGCAGATCCTGAGGGAGGTGGAGCGCACGCTCGTCTGGCCGCTGCATGCAGCCACGGTCATTTTCTTCCTGATCCCGAAGAGCGTAGCGGTTGATCGTGCCATCGGCCTCCTCCCGACCCTGGTGAGAGTGTGGGAGATCATGAGGGAGCCCTACATGATCGAGTGGGCCAAGGCGAACCAGCGCTCTTGGGATTGCACGGCCTTCGGCAAGGCGGCGGAGGACGCGGCTTGGGAGGTTCTCCTCGCCAACGAGGGCGACGAGGTGCAGGATTCGGACCCGCGCACCCTAGCGACGGTGACGGCCATCCTCGACCTGGTCAAGGCTTTCGAGAGGGTGAGCTTGCATGTGCTGTGGGAGCGTGGTAAGGCCATGGGCTTCAATACGGGGGTGCTGGCGGTGGTGTGCTCCTACTTTGCCATGGCGAGGCGAGTCAACACGGGGGAGGCCATCTCGGAGGAGACGAGGACAGTGGCTACGATCATCGCGGGCAGCAAGTTCTCGGTGGGTTTCCTCAAGATGGTCATACAGGACACGATTGACGGTTTGGTCGTGGAATACCCGCTGGTGCAATGGAGGATGTATGTTGACGATTTGTGCCTCAAGCAGCGAGGGGCACAGCAGTGGATCGTGGATAGCTTCCCGACCGTTGTGGACGACAGCGTGGACGGCTTCGCGGCCTTGGGGCTCGAGTTCTCCCTGGGCGACCAGGGCAAGGGGGCGGTCATGGCCAGCACCAAGTGGTTGAGACAGGCTCTCAAGCAGGATGCGGCAGAGAGAGGGCTGCCTTTGGTGCTGGCCTGCCCTTACCTCGGCGTCGACGTGGTGGCCCACGGGACGGCGGCCAAGAACAAGAGTGGCAAGAGGTTCAAGCGCATGAGGAACAGGGTCGCCAGGCTAAAGGGGCTGAAAGGCTCAGGCAAAGGTGTGACTAGAGGGATTGGCTTGGTGTACAAGTGCGGCCTCAAGAGATCGGTAATGCATGGGTGCAAGTGCCTGGGCATGCCAGACCACCAGCTGCAGCAGGTAAGGAGAGCGGCAGGCCAGTTGCTTCCAGGTTCGAGAGGAGCCAAGAGCCTCACCTTGCAGTTGGCGGTGCTGAAGGAGGACCCCACCGAGGAGGCCACACTTGCGCCAGTGGTCAGGTGGGCGAGGGCCGTCTGGGAGCAGGCCGTGGCAGGAGACCTGAGAGTGCTCGTTGCAGGGGGCCAGGGGCAGGTGCAACCCTGTCGCCAGCAGGCCTTCTGGCCTGAGGCGGGTGCTAGGCTCAGGGATGCCCTCGGTGTCTGGACGGCGTTGTGGATCAAGGATCTGAGGGGCGAGAAGCACCAGCGGCAGGAGGACTGGAGCCAGTGGAGTGTTCCCCTGGTCGCGGAGTACCTGCAGGAGGCAGCGCAGGCAGGCCTCCGCAGTGAACTCAGGAGGGAGGCGGTTTCCAAGGCCACAGGTGGAAGCTTGCCCCAGGAGGAGGCTCAGGAGGCGGAGTGTCTTGCTGCAGAAGTGTGTCGGCGTGCGTGGCGGAGGGCGTGCTGGAGAAGGCGTGCAGCCTTCCGCTACCTCGACGCGCTCGACGAGGATTGCCGCGCCCAGGTCATCTCGCAGTACAGGCAAGAGCAGGTCGCGCTGCAGAAGGTGGTGCGGCGGCTGCTGGTGTCGAGGAGGGCGCAATGTCCCTGGGAAGGAAGCGAAGGAGGCATGCAGGAAGAGGAAGGCTACCTGGGTGTCAGCACCATTGAGAGCCTGGTCGAGCTGCTGCTGGTGGCGGGCAGCCAAATGGACATCGCGGAGGACAAGATAAGCAGGAGGTCGAGTGCTGGCAGTGAGGCTGTCCTCCTGAGTGAGCAGATGAGCAACGCGTGGAGGCAGCAGCAGAAGGAGGTGGGCATGAGCCCGCAGTGGGCCAAGGTCAAAGGACCCGCGGGGGCGGTCATCATGTCATTGAGGAGAGCGAGATGGACCTGGCCGTCGTGGACGGTTTACTGCACAAAGGACGGCGAGATGGTGGACCTCACGGCGGTGTGCCCCACTGACGTTGGGGCGCTCCTCAGGGCTGACCTGCGCAGGGTGCTGTGGGAGCAGTGGACGGCGCAGCAGCCAGGCATGGGGAGCCTAGCCCCAGGCCCGAGGCTCCCGCCAGTGGTGGCGCAGCTGGCCGCGCGGGCTTTCCCTGCGCATGCGAAGCGGGCGGCTCGGAAGGCGGTGCTGGCGGGGGCCTGGACCATGAGCAGGCTTGCCGGGGTCAACATCACGCCGACCGACATCTGCATTGGGTGTGGGCTGGCGGTCGGCACCCCGCATCATCGTTTCTTTCGGTGCCCCGCGCTGCTCGAGGTCAGGAGGCGAGCGCAGGCGGAGTGGCAGCACGTGGCGGAGCAGCAGGAGGACAGTTTGCTCTGGACGCGGGGGCTGGCGCGGGACCCCTCGGCGGACTGGGCCCACAGGTCGGTCGACGAGGCGGACTTCCACTGCGACGTCCTCCAGGGGACGGACGCCCTCCTGTCGGGCGACATCGTGTGCGACGGCTCCAAGCTGGGCACCAGCTGCTGGGCGCAGGCGGGGTGGGCCGCGATGGCCATCGACGCGGGAGGCGCCCCCACGGTGCAGCTCTGGGGCCCCCTGCCATGCCGCTTTAAGGAGCAGAAGACGGTCAAGAGGGCCGAGATGTGGGCTTTCTTAAAGACTTTGGAGATGGTGCTGCCACCGTGCAGGATCTTCACGGACCACCAGGGCATCCTTGACGGCATCAGGAGGGGGCCGAGGTGGTGCTTAAGCTGGGGAAGGCCGCACGCGGACGTCTGGAGGAGGATCTGGCACAAGATCGCGGACTTGGGGCTTGAGCCAGAGTGGGTGATGCATGTGAAGGCCCACAGGTCCAGAGCGGCCATCAGCAGGCTCGAGGGCTTGGCGCAGCAAGTGGCCAGGGGCAATGAGGCGGTGGACGCCCTGGCCAAGCGTGGGGCCGCGGAGGATTTCGGGTACGGCAGGGAGCTGGCCCTGGAGAGCCTGGATGAGAAGGTGAAGTGGGCCATCCAGAACATCGGCTGGTGGTACCAGGAGATGAAGGAAGGATGGCCCGACGTGCCGCCCAGGACGGGGCCGAGCAGAAGGAGGAAGCAGCAGAGGCCCTACGTCAGCCTCACGAGGCACGAGGTCGAGGTGTGTGGAGCTTGGCTGGTGTGCACGCGGTGCGGCAAGCGTGCAGTTTCGGCCAGGATGAGGAAGAAGCTGTGGGCCTCCGCGTGCGCGCCCCCTCCCTGGCAGGCGGTGGGCCACCAGTCCAGCGAGGAGTGGGGCTCGCTGGAGGCTAGAGTGGGAGCCGCATGCGCGCGGAGGCAGAGGGCTGCAAGGCAGGAGGCGTCCACGGCTGCAGGGCGTGGGGCTGGCGGCGCCTTGGGGGCGGCGGCGGCCTGCGCTGGCGTGGCGGTGGCGGCGGCAGCTGCAGGCGGGGATGATGGAGAAGACGGCAGTGCTGCAGGGAGGTCACCTCGGAGGTCGAGGTCGCCTCGGAGATGTAGGGAGGCGGCGGACGTGCCTGTCCTCGAGGGCCCGCCGAGCGCCGAGGAGGATGTCAGGAGGGCGCATGTCGTGGAGGTCGTCGGCCCCTACGTCGTCTGCCGCGTGTGCGGGGCCCACTCGGCGGTGAGGCGGGCCAGCTTGGGCCGCGCCTGTCCTGGGCCCCTGCCGCGGCGAGGGGCCGACGGAGGAGCGGACTCCAGGAGGAAGAGGCGGGACCGCATCCTCCGCGGCTGCCACCCGCAGACGGGCAGGCCGCTCCCCGCCGAGATGGTGCCCACGAGGAGAGGTGGGTGAGGCCCGCGGGCCTCGCGGGGCCGCACTGAGCTCAGTGCGGCAAGCCTCCAGCGTGGCGGAGTCCGCGGCGCTGGATCTGGGGTGAAAAAAAAAGAAGCCTTTTTGGGGCCTCCTGGGCGCCTTCTGGGGCGGAGGGCTCGATTTTTCAGTTCTCGGTTCCCCTCTTGAGCCCCTCTTGGGCCCGTCTTGGGGCCTCTTGGTCCGTCTTGGGCGGCACTTGGGCCGTCTTGGGGGCCCTCCTGGGCCGTTCCGGGGCCGTCTTGGGAGCCTCGTGGGCCGTCTTGGAGCGGTCTTGGGGGCCTCTTGGGCCGTCTTGGAGCGTCCGGAAGCCGAAAAAGCCAGAACACAAAAAACATCGAAAAAACCAATGAAAATCAACGATTTTGGCCTCTTGGGGCTCTCTTCGGAGGCCTCTTGGAAGGCTCTTGGGGCGTCTTGGAGGCCTCTTGGGCTGTCTTGGGGGCCTTTTGGGCCGTCTTGGGGTCATCTTCGGCGTCTTCGAGCGCTCTTTGGGCGTCTCGGGGGCCTCTTGGGCAGTCTTGGGGGCCTCTTGGGGCACTCTGAGCGCGCTCTGGGGAGCCTGAGAGGCCGCACCCAGAAGGAAAACCATCTCTGAGTAGACGGTGGTGGTCGGGCGGCGGTCGGGCGGCGGTCGGGCGTTGGTCGGGGTACTTTTCGCCGGGGGACCCCCAGGGGCCGCCCCGCGCGCGCGAACTAGAAATACTGTTAATACTGTTAACCAGTTACCGGAGATCTTAGCACGCCCTGGCCCGTTGGGCCGGCGAATTATATAACAGTGTTTTCTATCGCCCATTCGCGCCGCAGCAACCCTCTCAAAAAGAAGAGGTTTCGGAAATGGATCAATTGCATTTCTGCAGGGGCTCTCTAGGATGACGCATGTGGGGCCAGCAAGCGCAACCCCTGCAGCATGGTTCGGTCCCGTCTGGATCTGCTCATACGCAGGGCAGGGCGGGCTGCACTCGGCCAGCGGAGGCAAAGCACCAGGGCATTCTGACTCGGGCTGCCTGGCCGCGCGGGACGCGTAGGCCCCGCATCGCCGGCACACGAAAATACCGATGCTCGACAGCAGGTCATGGACACGGTCAGGGACGGCGCCGAGTGCAGCGAAAGCATTCCCCCCCCCTCCGCCCCGCTCCCTCGGGTCGACGGCGTGCGGCTCCGTCAACGCACCTGCGGTCGCCGCCTCCGCGGGGCGGGGGGGTGGGCGGCCGCCCCTTGCCATGCCTCGCGAGGCTCGCAGGCCGCGTCGCCAGGGTTCTCCGCGCCGTCGTCCAAACCCGGGCCTGGCGCAGGCTGCGCCGGAGGCGGCACGACTCGACGGGGCGGTGAGGCACGGCAGCAACGCGGGTGCACCTCGCCTGGCCGCGTTCACTGCTGGCTTCTGGAAGTCGATCAATGGAGAGGAAGCGTTCTGCCAAGTAATTTCCAGATGTCTAAGTCAAACATGTCTCAAACATGCAAAAAGACATGTCTTAAACATGTTCCCCAATCAGAGCTTGCCTCTATAGGGGTCCTAGCGGAGTCATATGGTTCGGTTAGCTGCGCCGCCGATTTTGGCGGCCCGCCCGGGTGCCCGGGTGCCCCATAACCCTACAGCCCTATAGCCCTATAGTCCCATAGCCTTATAGCTCTACAGCACTACAGCCCTGTAGCCCTATAGCCCTATAGCCCAATAGCCCAATAATCCGACAGCCCTATAACCCTATAGCCCTGTAGCCCTCTAGCATTCTAGCCCTCTAGCCCTCCAGCCCTCCAGCCCTCTAGCCCTCTAGACCTCTAGACCTCTAGCCCTTTAGCCCTATAGCCCTATAGCCCTATAGCCCTGTAGCCGTGTAGCCCACTAGCCCTATAACCTTCTAGCCCAATAACGCTATAGCCCTATAGCCCTATAGCCCTATAGCCCTAGCCCACTAGCTCTACGGCCCCATAGCCCCATATCCCTATAGCCCTATAGCCCCACAGCCCCAACAGAGAATAATCGGGGCTTCTCTCCGGTATCATGTAGAGCGTTTTAAAGCAGTTTACCCTCGGTCGTTGAAAGTAGGTATTTTTGGATTCCCAGATTCCAATCTACTTTCAGCGCCTTCCTACTTCAAGAGTCGAGTGGTTTTCCCTCTCCCCTCCTCCTCAGGAGGCGGGGCGGAAACCCGATATATTTCCAGCGCCTTCCTACTTCATGTTGCTACCCACTTCTTCCGACCGATGGGTATCATTGTTTAAACACTTGTACTTCAATGATAAGAATGCTAGAGTGTCCATCGTCATGGCATCCACAGCAGCTGGTATCTTCGAGCAGTGGCGAAACGTGCTGGCTCGCCTATAGGCCCACCAAAGAATGTTCTGAGAACATCTCGTGGTCTGCACGAAATGTTCTTAGAGCATGTCTGGCTGAGACTGATTTGTTTTAACACATCGTGCTAATGTTCCAAGAGCATTGTTTTCGTTCTTAGAACAATGCTGGGTTCTAAGAGCATTTTGTGGTAGGACTATGGGAATGCCGGGACGGTCGGTCCCTGCTCAGCATCTGCGCATCAGGCACAGCGGTGGCTGGGCGTCGGACGTTGCGCCTGGCAGCAGCGGCGGTCGCTGCTCGTGCCAGCGCATGGCCAAGGCGCTCGCGTGGATCAGTGTGTTCCTGTCCCTCAGCAGCAGGAGGGGCCTCTGCGTCCAGTCCAACGCTGGCTTGATCACCGTGTTGTGGCGTCTGCATCGCCGAGGCTGCCGCAGCGGCCGCCGCACCCAGCCCAGCTACTGCGCACTGCGCCGCTGACCCTACTGGCAGTGCTGCTGGCGGGATCTTTCTATGCAGGGTCATCCGGAGGGACCTCCGCCTGGCTGGTCACCACGATGCCCTCCCGCTTGCCATTGCTGCCGTCACTGCGGTCGTCGTCACTACTGCCGTCACTGCGGTCCCCTACCCATGCCCGCGGCCACGGACCCGCCGGGGTAAGGTGGGGACGGTGGTTTCGGATTGCGCCCAGGAGGCCTCAGACCTTTGACGATTCTTTATCTGGACGATTCCTTATCTGATGAGCAGGGTGGCGGTGATATCCATGGCCAAGCCTCGATGGATGCTCCACCAGCTTTCCAGACACTGAATCCCTTTTCCAGCACCGTCATTGTCCTCCATGTCCCCGTTGGGGGGTCGGCTGCCGCAGCACCAGTGGCGTCCTCTCCTCCTGCAGGTGCGGGGGGGGTGCTGCTGGCGCTGCGCTGCTCCGTGGGGTGCTTCCGGCCAGCGGAGGCGGTCTGTTGGTGCGGTGGCTCACCACGGTCCACGTGCGGCATCCAAGGGGGCCTTTCCTGCGCATCCGGATACAGTGGGGACCCATGCCAAGAAGCACCCTGCTTGCCTCCAGGGTGCCCCGGATTTCTTGGGTCTCGGTGGTTTTGCTATGGAAAGCGTGACGCTCCCACACCAAAAATCAATGGATGTCCTGGGGTCTCAGGGTTGAGTTTCTTGTGGAAGGTTTCTTGCGGTCCAGCCCCTACTGTATTCGGAGTTTCTCAATAAGCGTCGGGGGGCGTCATCCCCGCCGACAGCCCCGTATCGACCCCCGTCGCGGCCAGCCACCTCGCGCCGAAGGCGCTTCGACCTCCGTCGCGGCGCGACGAAGAGGCGAGGTTGACCCCCGTCGGGGGTGTGACCCCCCCACGCTGTTGAAGAAGCCCAGGGTAGCATCCGCCCCTCCGCCCAGCCTTCACGGTCGCCGTGCGGCCCAGGGATGCCGTCTGGCGTGCGGTTTTGGAGCACCGCTGCGATCTGCTTCATGAGGTCTGCTAGCGTCATTCAGTGCGGCGTCAGGACGTTGCTCAAAGCCTGGTAGTTCCAGTCTTCGAGACTATAGCCACGCAGTCCGAGAGGAACCTGCGGCGCTCCCTGCGTCGCATCCAAGCCACGCTGGTCAAGGTCTCGGCGAGCTGCTCCAGAGGGACGGCGTGGTCTGAAGATGGCGGTGAGGTACGGGACCACCCAGCGTCGCCACTCATCCTCGCGCGGCGATATCGATGACCCAGAGCGTCGCCCACACTGCCAGTTCCCGCTCCAGTGCCGTGGCCTCAGTGAGCAGCGCGCTTTCCAGGAAGGCCTCGGATGGCGTCATGGGCTCGTCCTCCTCGCCTTGCGGATGCTGGGTCCCCGCCAGCTCCTCGGGCAGCACCGCCATCAGGTCCTCCTGGGCATCTACCGAGCCGCCAGTGCCGGGGCGCAGTGCAAGCTCCTTCGTCACCTCTTACTCGCAGCTCGGGTCGCTGGATTCGCCATTCTCTTCTTCTTGCTCTGCGCCGCCCTCCCCGCTGCTGCTGTCGGGCACGGAGGACGGGAACCAGTCGTCCTGCTCCATGGGGCAGTCCTTGTCGCCCTCCGGGCCCTCCCCGTCATGGGGGGGCTGCGCACCTCCGCAGGGACTCGCCTGCTGGCGAGGGCGGTGGGCGACGTGGGCGCCGCGACCTGCCCCTCACCTGCTGCGGGGGCACAGCGTGGCTCTGCCCAGGCTCGGTCGGAGGTGGCTGAGCAGTGGTGCGATGCGCCCGTCGCGGCCGGCCAGAAAGGGTCTGGCGATGCGGAAGTGCGCGGGCTGTCGGGCGAGCTCTGCCCCGCCCGTCCGTTCGATCAGCCGCTGAAGCATCTGCCTGAGGTCACCGCACCTCTTGGACGACTCGGATGCAGTGGGGACCTATGTCGAGAAACACCCTACGCATACTGTACGGGGGGCGGCAGGGCTCGTTTCGATTCCTCCGATTCGATTCGGTTCGGCTTCGATGGTGTCCAATTTCGATTCGATTCGATTTCGGATTCCGATTTGGGTTCCGATTTCTGATTGGAGGCCTACTAGCCTGCCGATGTCTGCCGACTCGACCCTTCCCCACTCGGCTGCCGATATCCGTCGATCCGATTCATGGCGAGCGCCGATCCGACTTGTCGATTCGATGCTGGGCTCTCCTGGGGGGCATCCGCTGCTGCTGGCACCTTCCGCCGCGACGCCGCGCGCGCGGTCGTCCGGCTCGCGCGTGTGTGTCTGCGGGCCACAGGCGAGGGTCCGCGGGTTCCGCCCTGTGTCCCGAGTGCGCCCCGCTCGGAGTCCAGGCCTCCAACAGCCGTCAGGCGGCCCGAGCTCGACGTGCTTCGCTGATCATACTTCATAGATGGATGGATATATATATAGATAGACAGATAGATAGATAGATAGATAGATAGATAGATAGATATAGATAGATAGATAGATAGATAGATAGATAGATAGATATAGATAGATCGATAGATAGATATATAGATAGATAGATGGATATATATAGCTATATAGAAACATGTGTGTATCGATAGATCTATATATATGTATGTATATCGTTGAAGTACGCAGGGAAACATATGTTGGATTGCGTTTATGTCTGTTTCATTGCGTTTGAGAATGTGTGTGTGTGTGCGTCTGTGTGTGTGTGCGTGAACGTGTGCGCATGTGTGTGTGTGT
This sequence comes from Prorocentrum cordatum, assembly GCA_963575745.1. Classification (NCBI taxonomy): domain Eukaryota; class Dinophyceae; order Prorocentrales; family Prorocentraceae; genus Prorocentrum; species Prorocentrum cordatum. The sequence continues at coordinate 339,350 of CAUYUJ010014184.1, read as the reverse complement.
GCGCGCGTCTGGATGTCTCTCGTAGGTACTGTGTGGGATGCGTTCGCGTGCGTATGTTGTGTTGCATGCATTGTTTGTGTTGCGTTCGCCGTTGGGCCCGCGACCACCTCGGGGCCAACCTTTTTCCACATCCTCGGGAGTCCCTACGCATGCGAACGCATGTGCCAGGGATCCACGCGGCTCGTGGGCACCGCCTACCCGCTAGAGCGGGCGTGAGACACCGCACCTGTCCAACTATGAGAAAACTCCTGTCAGGCCGATCATGGGTATGGGTCAACAAAATTTGCGACCTCCTCCCCTTCCTCGTATCCCTTCTCCTCGTGATCATCCTCTGCCTCCTTCGGAGGAAGCCAACTGTGCATCGATAAGGGTCCTTGCCAGGCCGATCCCTGGTCGATGATTGTCCAGGAAGACGCGTGCATCAATCTGGGTCCCACGATGGGCCTAGCTGCTTGAACTCGGGCCTGTCCCTCTGTAGGAGGAATCTTCAAACATAGTAAAAAATAGCCAGGGGACTATATTGTAATTATTTTCGGATTCGTTACTGATTTTATTATTTATTATCCAAAATCTGCCTGTAGGTGGACACGCCCGACCTAAGCCTAGCCAGGCTGGGTGTTCGTGTATAGCTGGTGTCCTCCTAACCTATCCGCCCTTGCAGCCCGAACGACAGGTTCGCGCCGCGTCGACGCGGCGGCGACGCTGGCGCGGGCGTTCAAGGTTGAACGATCTTCGCCGTCGGATGGCGGAGATCGCTCAGGATTGAATGACCCAAGCGGCCCAGAGATCCGATGTCTTGATATGGTCAATACACCCTCCGTGGAAGTCTCGACCCTTTCCCCGGGGCGGGTTTTTCATCTAGGGTCGTTTTGTTGACTGTCCCGGGGACCGGCGAGGGCCCCAAGAGGCCGAAAATGACGAAACACCGGCGTCCTGATTTTGGGCAGTACGTTGGATCTCCGGAAGCGTCAGAGACCGTCTCCCGCGCCGTCATGGCAGGGTCCAGCCGCAGCCGCCGTGGTGCGCCGAGTTCTGCCCATTCGGCCTGCCCCACTGCCCCGCAGCTGCCGCTGGTGGGGGGGCGGGGTGGGGACTGGGGGGATGGGCGGGGGGCCAGTCATGCGGACCGCCTTTCTCTTTCTCTTTTTTTTGCCGTTGCTCGGACCGAGGAAAAAAAACATTTTGGCGTTGCGGTAGAAAGCAATATTAACCTGGCGGGCGCAGCGGGAGAAGAGAGGCTTAAAGATCAGAAATGAAGAGTGCATTACAGCCAACCCGCATAATAAGGATGGGCATCCTTCCCAAGGGTACCCTTGCATCCTTGCCTCCTCGGTCCACCCTTGGCCACTTTCGTTGGCCACGCCCCGCTCGAAAAGCCTCGAAGTGGCCTTCCAAGGCCCTGTGCATCCTCATCGCGCATCCTTATGATATATGGGCCGACTGCAGAGCATGCGCCCGCCAGGCGGTAAGTCAACAGCAAGTCGTTCTCCCCAGACATGCGACGTCCAGATGTTTTCAGGACGGCGTCCCCAGAAGTCCAGACCCGCTCCCCAGGACCGGTTTTTCATCCAGAGCCGTTTTTTGACGGCCCCGAGGCCCGGCGAAGGTCCCCCGAGGCCGAAGTCGGCCAAAAACTCCCCGTCCTGTTTTTGTACGACGCGATCCTGTCTGGGTCTTCCTCCTCCTCCTCCTCCTCCTCCTCCTCCTCCTCCTCCTCCTCCTCCTCCTCCTCCTCCTCCTCCTCCTCCTCCTCCTCCCTCCTCCTCCTCCTCCCCTCCTCCTCCTCCCCCTCCTCCCCCTCCTCCTCCTCCTCCCCCTCCCCCTCCTCCCCCCTCCTGCCCCTCGCGCGGCAGAGCCCCCGCCTCCCGCGCCGCACACGCGGCCCGCGGCGCCACATGCGGCCCGCGGGGGCGAGCCGCGCGGCGCCGCCGCCGCCGCTGCTGGCGCTGCTCTGGGCGTGCTCGCGGGTCGCGGCGGGCGGCGCGGCGGGGCGGGCGGCGGCTTCCGCAGGCGATCGGAGGAGGAAGCAGCACTGGGGGAACGAAGAATGACACAAGCATAAAAACTCGGAGGGCCGCGCGGACCTTCGAGTTGTTTTGTTTATGTCAATCTTCGATCCACTAAACACGTCTGAGGAGAAAACACAATCTGTGGGAAAGCACACAGTCAGTGGAAAAAAACACGTGTGTTTTTCCGCGCACGTGTTTGTTCTCACGTGTTTGTGTGTCTTTTCCACGGACGTGTGTTTTTGTTTCACCGTGTCACAGATTTGTTTTCGACATATCGCAGAAGACAAAACGCCATACACGTAAACTGTTGGCGCTCCGCGCGGATTCTCGGATCCGCGCTGGGCCCCGCCGGCGGCGCCTCCGGCCACGCCCCTAGCGCGCTCCGCGCGCCAGGGAGGGAGCTCCAGGCCAGATCCAAGAAACGCGCGCAGCGTCACAAGTTTATGTTTATGCCGTTCCTTGGTCTAGGATTAGGTCGGGCGTGTCCCCCTACAGGCGGGGTGTGGACGAAAAATAAGAAATAGCCAAAATATAACCAAAAGCAATCCAAAAATATGAAAAAATCGTCCCCAGACTAATGTTTGACTATTCTTGAATTTTCCTCCTGTAGAGGGACAGGCCCGGCTTGAGTCTAGGAGAGGTATCCAGACCCCCTCGAGGCACGAAACAATCACGACGGGAAGCTTGTTGCTATTTTTTGCCTTTAGAGGATGTCGCGGGCGCCGCGGCCTTTTCAGAGCGCTCCAGAACGCTCTGAGAGCGTTCCGGAACGCTTTGGAACGGATTTATCCTCGTCCTGGCCCCGTCCGAATTCATTAGACCTTGGATTTGACAAAAGGTTTTTTTCTGCCCGTTTGGTGTTGCCGTTGTTTGTCGGTTTCGTCGCCGTTGTTTTGCCGGCTCCGTCGCCGTTTAAGAGACGCTGTGTCGGAAACGGTGGAAAAACGGTCTTGCCGTTTCCTGGGCCCATTGAGATCCAGACCCCCTCGAGGCACGAAACAATCACGACGGGAAGTGTTTCGTTTTTGGTTTTGCGTTTGGGGGCCTTTGCTTGGCCTCGGGACCGTCAACACAACGACTCATGATGAGAACTTGTCCTGGGGAAGGGGTCCAGACCTTTTGGTTCACGTTATGAACAAAACATGACGTCGGGGGTTTTGGCAAGACAGAGGTCGGAGGAAGAAAAGGCACCAATGCTGTCACCCTTCCCTCGTTTTCGCTTTTTGGGGCCTCCTGGGAGGCACTCGTCACCACCGCTGGATTCGCCTCGAAATTCCGGTCAGATGGCACGCCGGGAGAGGTCTCGGGAGTAGCGGTATTGATCTCCCCCTATCGGCGTCACCCCAACATATTGATACGATATATGCACCGAGAAATCTTGTAGTATAGCGCGTCGTGGCGGCAGCTTTCTAGCCACACCGCTCTGGAAACGATATACTACAAGATGGGTCTACTATATGTTCGGATCGCTCGCGCGCCTCCAAGGAGGTTATGTAGTATTAGTGTGTCTCTGTGCGTCCCGCCCCAGGCTACGTGCTGACAGATCCTGCGGCCTACGACCCAGCGCCGCGGTCGACTGGCCCCGCCCCAAGGGCCAGGTGTGTGTGTGTGGGCGGGGGGGGCCGGGCATGGCCGAGGGCCAAAGAGAGCAGAGGAGCAAGGAGGCATGATACCCATCGGTCTTTGAATGTGGGTATTTCCGAACCCTCCTTGGTTGGGTATTCGTTTTGAATAGAGCACTATGGTCGCGTCCTTCTCCTCCTTCTCCCGCCTGCCATCTTCCGCTTCCGTCTTGTCTCCTCTTGTCTTGTGCGTACCTCGTGTGTTTTGTGTGTGTGTGTTTGTGTCTGTGTCTGTGTCTGTGTCTGCGTCTGTGTCTGTGTCTGTGTCTGTGTCTGTGTGTGTGCGTGTGTGCGTGTGTGTGTGTGTGTGTGTGTGTGTGTGTGTGTGTGCGCGTGTCTGTGTGTTTCATTGCGTTTGAGAATGTGTTTGTGTGCGCGCGTGTGTGTGTGTGTCTGTGTCTGTGTCTGTGTCTGTGTCTGTGTTTGTGTCTGTCTCTGTGTCTGCGTCTGTCTCTGTGTGCGTGCGTGTGTGTGCGCGTGTGTGTGTGTGTGTGTTTCTGTGTGTGTGCGCGCGTGCATGTGTGTGTGTGTGTGTGTTTGTTTGTGTGCGTGTGCGCGTGTGCGTGTGTGTGCGCGTGTGCGTGCGTGTGTTTGTGTCTGTGTCTGTGTCTGTGTCTGCGTCTGTGTCTGTGTCTGTGTCTGTGTCTGTGTGTGTGCGTGTGTGCGTGTGTGTGTGTGTGTGTGTGTGTGTGTGTGTGTGTGCGCGTGTCTGTGTGTTTCATTGCGTTTGAGAATGTGTTTGTGTGCGCGCGTGTGTGTGTGTGTCTGTGTCTGTGTCTGTGTCTGTGTCTGTGTTTGTGTCTGTCTCTGTGTCTGCGTCTGTCTCTGTGTGCGTGCGTGTGTGTGCGCGTGTGTGTGTGTGTGTGTTTCTGTGTGTGTGCGCGCGTGCATGTGTGTGTGTGTGTGTGTTTGTTTGTGTGCGTGTGCGCGTGTGCGTGTGTGTGTGTGTGTGTGTGTGTGCGTGCGTGTGTGCGTGTGTGCGTGTGTGCGTGTGTGCGTGTGTGCGTGTGTGCGTGTGTGCGTGTGTGCGTGTGTGTGTGTTGTGTGCGTGTGTGCGTGTGTGCGTGTGTGCGTGTGTGCGTGTGTGCGTGTGCGTGTGTGCGTGTGTGTGTGCGTGTGTGCGTGCGGTGTGTGTGTGCGGTGCGTGTGTGTGCGTGTGCGTGCGCGTGCGTGCGCGTGCGTGTGCGTGTGCGTGTGCGTGTTGTGGGGTGTGTGTGTGGTTGGGTGTGTTGTGTGTGGTGGGTGTGTGGGTGTGTGGGTGGTGTGTGGGTGTGTGTGTGTGGGTGTGGGGTGGGTGGGGTGTGGGGTGTGGGTGTGGGTGTGGTGTGGGTGTGGGTGTGGGTGTGGTGTGGGTGTGGGTGTGGGTGGGTGTGGGTGTGGGGTGTGGGTGTGGGTGTGGGTGTGGGTGTGGGTGTGGGTGTGTGGGGGTTGTGGTGGTGTGGTGTGGGTGGTGTGGGTGTGGGTGTGGGTGTGGGTGTGGTGTGGGTGTGTGTTGTGGTGTGTGTGTGTGTGTGTGTGTGTGTGTGTGTGTGTGTGTTGTGTGTGTGTGTGGGGGGGGGGGGCGCCGTCCCTGGGGGGCTGTGTCGCCACTTTCGAGGGCTGCTGGTGGGTCCTGCGGACTGGGGCACCGCGGGGATCTGAGCGAGACCTCGCCGTCCCTGGGGGGCTGCGATCTGCGACATTGTCGCCACTTTCGAGGGCTGCTGGTTGGGCCTGCGGATTGAGGCACCGTGAGGATCTGAGCGAGACCTCGCCGTCCCTGGGGGGCTGCGATCTCCGACACGGTCGCCACTTTCGAGGGTTGCTGGTGGGTCCAGCGGACTGAGGCACCGCGGAGATCTGAGCGAGACCTCGCCGTCCTTGGGGGGCTTCGATCTGCGACACGGTCGCCACTTTCGAGGGCTGCCGGTGGGGCCTGCGGAGTGAGGCACCGCGGGGACCTGAGCGAGACCTCGCCGTCCCTGGGGGGCTGCGATCTGCGACACGGTCGCCGCTTTCGAAGGCTGCTGGTGGGTCCAGCGGACTGAGGCACCGCTGAGATCTGAGCGAGACCTCGCCGTCCCTGGGGGGCCGCGATCTGCGACATTGTCGCCACTTTCGAGGGCTGCTGGTGGGTCCTGCGGGCTGAGGCACCGTGGGGATCTGAGCGTGACCTCGCCGTCCCTGGGGGGCTGCGATCTGCGACACGGTCGCCACTTTCGAGGGCTGCTGGTGGGTCCTGCGGACTGAGGCACCGTGGAGATCTGAGCGAGACCTCGCCGTCCCTGGGGGGCTGCGATCTGCGACACTGTCGCCACTTTCGAGGGCTGATGGTGGGTCCTGCGGACTGAGGCGCCGCGGAGATCTGAGCGAGACCTCGCCGTCCCTGGGGGGCTGCGATCTGCGACACGGTCGCCACTTTCGAGGGCTGCTGGTGGGTCCTGCGGACTGAGGCACCGCGGGGATCTGGCCGAGACCTCGCCGTCCCTGGGGGGCCGCGATCTGCGACATTGTCGCCACTTTCGAGGGCTGCTGGTGGGTCATGCGGGCTGAGGCACCGCGGGGATCTGAGCGAGACCTCGCCGTCCCTGGGGGGCTGCGATCTGCGACACGGTCGCCACTTTCGAGGGCTGCTGTTGGGTCCAGCGGAGTGAGGCACTGCGGGGACCTGAGCGAGACCTCGCCGTCCCTGGGGGGGCTGCGTTAGTAACCACTACGACGCCCTTGTATCTGGATCGGGGGCCTGCGAGCCTTCCGATTGCTGCTCGCAAAATCACATGCGTCCATGTTACGTCATCGCCCCCATTGTAGCAATCCTGATGTACTTATGCCCCGCATTGCGCAAGGGTTGGGTACGTCGGCAGGGCAATTTTGGATTCATTCCCTGAGTCCCATCTACTTCCAGCGCCTTCCTGCTTCCATGATCGAGCGGCGTCCCCTCTTCCCTCCTCATGAGGGGGCCGGGCGGACACCCAATCTACTTTCAACACCTTCTTGCTTCATGTTTCTACCTACTTCTTTCGACCGTTGGGTAATCGTAGCCCCCCGCAGATGCGCATAAGAGTGAGGGGGTATCGGAGACGTCGGCAGTCTGCGAGACTCTGGAGAAGCCCGCCGCAGTCGCCAAAGTCCCACAAATTATACAACGAGCCCGCCGCAGGCGCCGATTTTTTCGTCAAACCAATGTGGGTAGGTCGCGGGTGGGTCGCTACCTACTTCTTCCGACCGATGGGTAATGATACGGCCCAAGATTCTGCAGGTTTGCAAGATCCTCCGTGGCCGTGCCCAGGCGCCAGAGACGAGGGCCGCTGGATGCTCTCGAAATCCTGGAACGTCTCCTGAGCCGGTCCTACCATGGCATCACCCTTTGGCATCGCTCGGTCGTGCGCATCTGTGCCTCGGCGAGGGCCCTCGAGGACCATCTTGGATCAGCTGGCTGAAAGTGCACGCAAGGGGCCGGAGCATGCACGGGGAATGGACGTCCGAGTGATGGCAAGATCCGTGCCGCACAAGACAGAGAGAGAGAGGCAGTTGCAGGGCAGACCTCTCTGGGACTAAACTGGTGGCTGCCGCACTTGACCTGGCCTCAGGAGGGCCTGCTCGGCTTTCCCTACAAGCCTCGTCAAAAATACAGAAAAGCTGATCAGAATCGAAGCACCCGATAGTTCGGGCACTTGTCAAAAAACGCATCCTTCAAATCTGTGAGGGTACTGCGGGATTTCGGACACCTGCGTCTGGGCCGAACACCCCATGCCAGCATTGAAGTAGCGCCGACCACGCGAGCACCGAAAACAAAAACCGGGCTCCTCCTGGCCCTCGCGGGGTGGCCAGTCGCCCACGGGCCCGGCGCTGAAGTCGGAGGACCTCTTCCACCGGCAGCTGTCGGACCGGCAGTGTTTCTGCGGCGGGAGTCGGCACCGGAGCCTGTGGGCCAGCTTCCACACCGAGCTGCACTCGGGCCTCGCGCGGGACCCCGGCTTCGGCGGCGAGTGGGTCCACGGGCTCTGCGGGGTCGCCTACCCTGTCATCTTCCGGATCATCACGGTGGACCCTACGGATGCGTCGTTCACTCTGCACAGCGATTGTCCCGCAGGCCTGCTGTCCATGGTGGCGGTCTGTGCCCAGTCTTCGGCGCTGCAGGCGCTGCAGGCGCGGTCGCGGACGGGCCCCGTGCGCGAGAAGGAGCCAGGAGGCAGTGCTGCTTGGAGTTGGCGGAGCACAGAGCGCGTGGTGCGGCAGGAGGGGGAAGCGGTGGGTGACATCTTCGGGCCGGTGCCCTTGGCCGAGTGCCTCGCGGCGTGCTCGCAGAATCCTGGTTGCCTGTCGCTCGCCCACGGCCCCAACGGGTGCCACATGAAGTCGAGGTGCGTGAGCGCAGACGACCCGCTCGTCAGCAAGGGTGACCAGGGCGACGACTACCGGACGTACTACATGAGTCCGTGCCCCGGCAGGGAGCGCTCCCCAGACGCGGCCGCGGCACCAGGGGGAAGTCTCGGGCTTGATGCCGGCGGCAGGCTGGAGGAGCTGCGGACCATGATGGGCTTCGTGCCCAGCGCGCTCGAGTTCTGCCTGCACTGCCTCGACGCCTCTCCGTGGCCCTTCAGTCTGGACGAGGTGATGGAGAACTACGCCATCAAGGGCGACGAGATCTACACATAACCACCGCTCCCTGGCCACGCCCATCCTCAACGCGGCAGCGGTGTCTACGCGACGCCCTCCTGGCTTGGCCAGAATGGCGTATACACAGCTGCTGGGTTCAGGATGGGCCTGGCCAGGGAGCAGTGGATATGTGTAGATCTCTTCGCCCTACCATCTTCACCGAAAACCCAGCGGCCTTCCTCTGGAGCCGCGGCTGGGCGGCAATTGCCAGCGCGGGGTCGGAGGTGCCGCCACCCTCCAGGCTGGACCCGCCCGCGGTCCCTCTGCCGCCCCTGCCGCCCGTGCGTCGCTTACTGCTCCGTGCGCGGACGAGGTGGACACGGGGGCTGGAGATGGAGGCCGAGTTCTGGCGAAAAAAGCTGTCGCTCGACCCGCACGAGAACGAGGCCGGCCTCGAGCGGCTCCAGCGGTGGCTCGCCACGGGGCAGCTGACATGGTTCCTGGAGGACGACCAGGTCTGTGGGTTCGTCCGCGACGCGGTGGAGCGCAGGGCCGCTTCTGGAGAGGGCGCCCAGCCGAGGAGCCCGCGCATCTTGAACGCGGGATCTGGGCCCTTCGCCCCCAGGCCACTGGAGTGCGAGCTGCCCAGCGGGGGGCTGCCTGGGGGAGCTGGCGTCGAGCCAGCGGCTGCTGGGCAGGACGGCCCGCATCGCAGGGTCCCGTGGCCTGTCCCCGTGGTCGCGTCCGACGGGCTTGCGCGCTTCTACAATTCGGTGTTCGATGAGCGCGGCATGACGCCTCCGCACACCCCGCTGCAGTGCCCGTCGGAGAGCCTGCACACCTGCTTCCCGCTGGGCCACTTCGACGTGGTGCACATGAGGAACTCCTTGGACCACGCCTTCGACCCGCTGCTCGCCATCACGCGGATGCTGCAGGTGGCGAGGCCTGGCGGCTGGGTGCTGCTGAGGCACGCCCGCAACGAGGGGGTGGCCGGGCAGTTCCGCAACGGCCTGCACCAGTGGGCTTTCGACGTGGAGGAGGGCGCGGAGCGCGGGGCGGCCTTCGTCATCTGGAGCCCCGAGCTCCGCGTCGACGTGAGCGCCTACCTCCTGGACGCCGGGCTCGCGGCCGAGGTGCGGGCCGCGCTGCGGGCCCACCCCAGCCCGGAGGAGAACCCCCACGAGCGCTACGTCTGGGTGGAGATCCGGAGGCCCACGGCGCAGGAGGCGTCAGGCCGTCTGGCCGCCCAGGCCTCGGGAGGCCCAGGCCTGGACGAGCCGCAGGCGCCCCTGGGCTGAGCCTCGCCGCCACGGGCAGCGGCGCCGGCCGGGCGCGCGGTGCAGACCGGGGTTGAGTCGGGCACGTCCCTCTACGGGAGGACAATTCCAGAGCAGTCCAATAATAGCCTGGGGACGATGTTTGGACCCGTTCTGACAATGTTTATATATTTTGGGGACCTTTTTCATGTTTCGTCCAGAGTCCCCCTGTAGGAGGACACGCCCGACCTAAGACCAGGGCCGCCGTGCCGCGCCTAAAAGCGCAAGCTGGGGAGGAGGGCGGAGGGCCCAGATCGGGGGTTGCTAAAGGTGGACTGGAGCCGGAACCGGTCAAAAAACGGCGACGGAACTGGTTAAAAAAACGGCGTCGGAACCGGCAACAAAAACGGCAAAACGGAACCGGTGAAAAAACGGCCTTGCTGTTTCCGGGGCCCACAAAGCCTTGGGGCTTTCTGAGCTTCGTGAGGGGTGCTCTGGAGGCCATGGGGACCTTGGAAATCCTGGGGCACCTTGGGCCAGAGATACTTCTATCAACAACCGATCAGAGGAGCAAGGGGTCATGATAGTGATATGTTCGAAGATTTTCAGCATTTCCCAGATTTCCTGGGCTCCCTGATGTTCCACACGGGCTGCAGAAACGAGGGCTGCCAGACACTCTGGAAGTCTTGCGACGCATCCTGAGCCAATAATGCCATGATATTGCTCCCGTCCCAGTTGCAGGTGGAGCAGGAGTAGGATGGAGGGGGCGGAAGGGGTGGGTCGCGTTTTAGGACGTGCGTGGCCCTTGGCAAGCCTCGGACCCGGACACAGGAGGAAGAACCGATCGTAAGGAGGGGAAGAGCACGAGAGAGGCGGGGGAGGCGGAGGAGTAAGGATGAAGAGGAAGCGGAGGAGGAATAAGAAGGAGGAGGAGGAAGAGAAGCCAGGAGGGGGAGGAGGACACCCGGCGCGCGCTCGCCTGGGCGCGCACGCACGCACACAGGCTTTCAGCTCCACCAGGCGTGTCGAGGGTGCTGGGCTCGCGCGGGCACACCCCACGTCGCGCCGCGCCAGCACGCACAGACCCAGTTGTGGTGCGTCGCGAGGTCAGGCCAACGGGCCTTCCCAAGCCTGGACCTTTGGGAGTCCTGTTCTGGCTCCGCGCAGGAGTCAAGCAGTGACGAGCCCCCACGGCTTGTCTTTAGGCCCACCAGAGAATGTTGCGGTTTACACGACATGTCTTAGAACATGTCTGGCTGCGACCGTTTTGTTTTAATACACCGGTTCTGCGTTCTAAGAGCATTGACCTTGTTCTCAGAGCACATTCAGTTGTTTTACGAACATGGTGGCAGGCTTCCAGGAATGCCGGGACGGTCGGCCCCTGTTCAGAGCAGGGAGCCTTCGCCTGAGTGGCGTGCGGTGCGGGCCCAGAGGGATCCCGCCAGCATCGGCTTGCTCCCTGGACCTGCCCCACCCCCCCTCTCCCCGTACAGAGGTTAAACAACAACAAGCAAGCGTCGATTCCGATTCGGGGCATAACGGTCTGGACGTCCGTCCGCGGGAGGGGTGGGGGAAATGGGGGGAACACGAAAATTCTGCAGCTCCCCGAAAGCCTTGCGCTAAAGGCCACTCTTGCCTGCACGGTCCCTTTGGCGTGCAAGCGGCCGCTCCCTAGGCCGGAGGGCCCCCCCACAACACACACACACACAAACACACACACACACACACAAACACACACACGCATTTTTTTGCGTCGGCGGCTAGGCAGAGTGACTGCGTTGGCGGATAGAACAAATGTGGGGCATGCAATTTCTAATTAAGCCGCGACCCACACACACACACACACACACACACACACACAGCGCCTCGGCGGAGCGCAGCGCGCATGAGAACGTTGGTCGGCGGCGCGCCCAGGGGGCGGAAGTGCGAGGGGGCAAGCCTTCTCGGAAGGCGGCGGGGCATCTCAGAGGCCCTCCGGTCTTGTGAGCAGTTCCCTGTGTCTTTCTAGGCCCCCAGACGGGGTCGGAGTAGTTGGGGTCGGAGGGTCGCGCCACATCGCCGATGTATTGACGATGCGCCTCCGCATCCCCGATTTGCTTCACGACGACGTCGCCGATGCACCGCCGGCGTCGACGATTCTCCGACCCCACCTATTCGGACCCCATCTAGGAGGCCTTTAAGTCTTCGGGGGAGGCTTGGAAATCTTCTTGGAAGGTCCGAGGCCTTCCAGGCCTTTAAGAAGGCCCGCCCTTGCTCACTTCCCCCCCAGGCCCGCCGACGAGTTGGGGGTCCCAAGCCCCAAAGCCCCGCGTGCACTGCTCAGGTCAACCGCGGGGTCGCAGAGTAGTATACCTTCGCCAGGCACGCGACGGGCTGGCGCCACAGTTGGCCGTCCTTCTCCAGGAGTGTCAGTAGGGAAAGATCAGCATTGATACAAATAGATTCGGATTCCCAGTCAAAAGAAAGAGGAAAGTATAGGGAATCCTAGAGTGTGTGTCGACTTGTTTGTGTCTCCCTGGGCCCCTCTAGGGGGAGCGGGGGGAAGGGGCGGCGCGCGAGCGCCAGGATGGCCGTGCGTCGTCCAGCGCGGATCCGAAAGACAAGTATAGGGTTGGGGGGGTTGGGGCTGGGAGAAATGACCAGATCATACCCGTCATCGCGCGTGTCGACTGCGTCTCTTACACAGTCGTGCCCTATACAGTCGACCCGCATAGTAAGGATAATCGACTTTTCCAAGGGTGCCCTTACATCCTTCCCCCTTCGGCCCATCCTCGGCCGCTTCCGCTGGCCGAGCCCCACTCGCAGAGCGTCGACGTGGCCTTCCCAGGTCCTTGCATTCTTGTCACGCCTCCTTATCATGCGGGTTGTCTGTATCGTCCCAGTCCCTTCCTCCCAGCATGATAGTCGCCTTTATTTTTTCTCCGCGCGGATTTCTTGGATCCGCGCTGGGACCCCCCGGCGGCACCTCCTTCACCGCCCCTGGCGCGCGCCGTTTTTCTTCCAAAAACCGTCTGTAGGAGGACATGACAGACTTAAGACTAGACGTAGGAGTGGCCTTTCGCCAGAGTGACCTTTGGTGCGGGCCCAATGGGGCCCTCCGATCGCTGAACGCGAAACGGTAGCAGCTCGCGCGCCCAGGTTTGGCCACCCCGCGTCCCCCGTTCAGCCGCGCACCAAAGGTCACTCTTAAATACCCAGGGTCGCTCTTGCGCGTAGTCGAAGATAGAAAATCGAGGTCGGTTCGGGGAGGGTACCCTCATGTTCTTCGTGCTCGTGGGAGGTTCTTGTGCATCCTGGGGAGGGTATCTTTGGATGTTCTGTCTGTTTTGGGCGACGGAGGGTCTCAAACTCTTGAGGGAGGTTCTTCTGGCCTGGGTCCGACTGAAGGTTTCGGTGTCGGGGGCCTACCTGGGATCGCCAGAGGGAAAGCGGGTCCTGAAGGCAACGGGTCCTGAGGTTTTCGCTATGTTTGGCCTCCCGGGGCCCTCCACGGGCCCCGGGACTATCAGAAAATTGCTCAGGATGAATTTCGTGGGGAAGGCACCAGGGTCCAGGACCCGCTTCCCTTAGGACCAGCTTCTTCATGCTAAACGTAGTTGAGATGTGTGTGTGTGTGTCACGTTATGAAAAATCACTCCGCCCGTGTTTCCACAAGAAAGGCCTGCCCGCGTGGACCCCGATTGGTAGGCTCGTGCACTCTCGATGTGCAGTCTGTATGGTGAAGCATGTGCACGGTGCAACCCACGTGTTGCAGCCTATGTTGTGCAATAGATGGGATGCAATCTACGGGATGTGCAACCTATGCGGTGCTAGGCAGCTGCTTGCGGCAAATCCCGCCACCGTGCCAGCACGGGAGGCAGTCACGTGTGACATTTCGTGTCTCCAGGATTGGGAGAGATGTGGTGATGATGGTGTTGATGATGTTAGTGATGGTGATTGTGATGGTGATGATGGTCAGGGTGAGGGTGAGGCTGATGGTGATGATGATGATGCTGATGATGCGGATGACGATGAGATTACGATGCTGATGATGCTGCTGATGCTGCTGATGATGATGATGATGATGATGATGATGATGATGATGATGATGATGAAAGTGCGGTGCACAGCATTGATCGTGCCTCCCCGCGGCCGTTTTCAACCCTCAAGGTTTTTTGCTGCGCAGCAGGTGCGCACGGACCTTCCCCGCGGGTGGATGGTCTGGGGCCTCCTCGCCGCCGCCGCCTCCGCGCCCGCCGCGACCAGCGGTGTGATCGCAGCCTTCTCGGCGTGGGTGCTGCGAGGCGCGGTCTCAGACGCGACCGAGGCGGCGCGGGCGGCAGGACGGGCGGAGGTCCATTGCCCAGACATCCCGGAGCCGGTCTGCCATTGTCACTGCAAGTGTGAGGCGGTCGCGGCTCCAAGCGGGGGTCACCAGTCTTGGCAGCTCGTCGGTTGTGCGCTCGTCTGTTTGTTCTTCTCCGTGCTGCAGGTGACCGTCACGTGCGTACAGTATGGCGTTGGTTGGTTTGGCAGTCGGCCCGCCACCTCCACCGGGACCACGAGTGCGGGGAGCGGACGGTTGGCCGTTGCCGACGGGGCCAGGGGGAACGATGTTATGGCGTGCGCTAGTGAGGTACGCGGGCGCGGGCGAGGAGCTGTCACACGAGCGACTGTTCCTGAATGATATGGTTGGGGGACTGGTCACGATCGCGCCCCCTGGCTTTGATGTTTACGACGAGGACATGAGCGACCAGAATGTGTTCGAGACGGTGAGGTTCTTGGGCGATAACGGGGAGCTGCCGCTGGGACTTGGCGGTGCTCAGCTGCATCGATTTCGGCAGCCGCCGACCGACGCGGAGATAGACCAGTTGCTGGCCGAGGCGATCGGCGTCGTCGGCCTCCGTGGCGCGCGTGGGGCCGCAGGGGGGGCCGGCGGTCTGGCCCCTGGCGCGCCCGGCGCCGCCGCGGGCGGTGCCGCGCCAGCTGCCCCCGCCGTCGCCTGGGTGCTCGCGGAGCACGTGGACGGGCACAGCATCGGCGAGATCGTGACGATGCCGGCGGGGGCGGTGCAGGCGAACGGCTGCGGGCTCATGGCGTTGCCCAACATGCAGGTGCCCAGGCCGGTGCTGGTCAAGCAGCTGAACAACTACCCGGCGGAGATCGATACGTTCAGCGAGGAGCGGATCAAGTGGAACCGAGCGGCGACGGCCACCCACGGCAACGATCAGGCGGTGGGTGACGACGTGCGGACTCTGTCGGTGAAGTATGGTCCCGATGGGACACGGAGGCGGGAGTTCAGGCAGTCCGTGCAGGAGATGACAGCGACCGAGTTTGACGACTGGCCTCTGAGTGGGCCACGAACGACCGAGTGGATGTGCAGGGAGATGATCAAGATGGCGGAGGGGCCGCGCGCCCAGCACTCAAAGTGGTTGGCGGAGGCGAAGATCCCCGACGGCGACCGCTCGATCCACGAGGGCGCCAACTTAGCGCTGGTGCAGGAGCTGGCGGTGACCTACGACGGGCTCAACGTCATGAACTTGGCCTGCATGGAGGCTGTGGCGCGCAGGCGCCAGCTGATTGCCGAAGCCCATCATGCCAATCTCAGCGCGCCGAGCTACGAGGGAGCCACCCACTTCATGGGCGCCGGGATGCGCGCGGGCGGAGCGCTGGTACCACCGGCGCTGACCGCCCATGTGTCCGATCGGCTTCGTGCTGAGGCGGCCATCTCGAAGGAGAAGCGCAAGGCGGCGGAGGCGCGCTCGCTTGCCCCTGGTCGTGGCCGCGGACGCGGCGGCAGGGGCGGCGGAGCGGGAGCCGACGCCGCCGGTGCTTGGTAGCCTACGGGTCTAGAGGCGCGGATTGGCTCGGCCGCATCTCGTCGTTCCCCGAGAGCCTGCGAGCAGCAAGTGGTGAGCAGGGCCCGACTCAACCTGTTCGGCGCTGTCTTCCTGTTCGGAGCCATGGCCATGCACTGCGGCGAGGCCATCTTTTCTGAGGGAGAGAACGTCCCAAGCAGGTATCGTGATATTTTCCCTTTGCCTCGTCTCGCTGAAGGGCGCCGAGGTGGCCTGCGAAGGATGCGCCGTTCTACGACACGGCGCGTGACGCGTCGGTGGGCTGTGGCAGCCGCAGTCAACAGGTCCGTGGACGCTCTCAACTCGATGTACTACGGTGCTCGTGATGTGCCAGCCCCTCCGGCCGTCAGCGACCTGATGACGCTGCCGCAGTGTCAGCGTGCTGCTCTTGCTCATCTGATCGTGAGCGCGCGTGAGCTGGGCCCCAAGCCTCCGAGCGTCACCCGCCCAGGAGCCCTCCAGGAGCTTCGGGCTTTTAAGCATGATTATGCAGGGGACCTGGGTCAGGGCACCCGGGTTCCCATGGTTTGGGAGAAACTGTCGCTTCCGGACGTGGGGCGGTCGCCTGTGGATTTGGAGTCAGTTTTGGTAGGGTTGCCCCTGGAGTGCCTTCAGAACTTTGAAGAGAAGATGCTCGCCGGTGCAGCGGTTTGGAGCCAGCTGTCCGACGATGCATCTCGAGTGCCGCCTTACACGGACCCGCTGTTGAAAGCCCCTGGGGGCTTCTGTGCCTTTGCCCCCAGGATGTCTTCTCGGGGACTTGTGAGGTTCACTCGGCGCCCCGCCGCTCGCATCGGGGCGTTCACCGGTTTGGAAAAGTAGGGGAAGCAACGTCTTGCCCTCGACTGCCGCCAGTGTAATCTTCGATTCGCACCTCCCCCTCACACTGAGCTAGGTGATTTAAGTTCTTTGAGTGACCTGGAGATCCCTGTAGGACAGGCCTTGTATTGGGCCGAAGGTGACATCATGGACTGTTTCTACGAGTGCGGTATCTCGGACGAGCTTTCAGATTTCTTCGCTTTTGAGGCTGACGCGGTCGTGGGGGACTTACTGAAAGCAGGTGTGTCGGGGGTGCTCTTGGGCGGTTTCAGAGTTGATGAGAAGGTGTCAATGTGTCTCACCGTGTTACCAATGGGGTTTACTTGGTCTTTCTGGTTGGTTCAAGAGTACCATATGCAAGTTGCCCACAGGGAGGTCTCAGACAGTTTCGTTCTCGTGGACGGGCACCCCGTTCCAAATTGCGCAGGCAGGCGAGCGCGTCTACATGGCGTACTGTGATAATTTGAATGCCGGCGCATTCTCGTGTGAGCGAGCTGGAGAGTTGCGCGACGCTGTTCAGAGGGATATGGAGCAGGACGGTTTCACCATCCACGACATCTCGGGACCTTCCTTCGTCGCCCGCGTGCTGGGTTCGGTTCTTAATGGCGATGCAGGTACCCTCAGTCCGGACCCCGACAAGCTTTGGAAGTTGATCGTCGCGTTTGTCTGGCTGAGTTCGGGGCCCGTGGTTTCGGCAAAAACTGTTGAGAGGCTGATCGGACACTACATTTACGTCGCCATGTTGAATCGCAGCACGCTCCCAGTCTTGCGGCACCTGTACGACTTCGTCTCGCAGAGTTCGGAGCCCGAACGTCTTTGGCCGAGCTGCTGCAAAGAGTGTCGCATCATTACTGGTATTCTGCCACTCGCCGTGGCTGATCTTCGTCAGGAGTGGAATCCCACGGTCACGTGCACCGATGCCTCGCCGACGGGGGTGCGGAGTTTGCCAGCGCGATCTGGACGTTGAACCAGTTCGGAGGATGGGGAGGTGGAACGAGAGGTGGCGTTTCAAACGACTTGCTCCTGACCAATGGGCCCCCAGGTCTCGTGCTCTAGGTTTGGACCCCCAGGAGGACCTCGCCACGGCTGGGAGCGTCTGGGCCCCGGAGGTCTCGAAGGAAGGTCTGCGGGACGATGCGGGTGATTGGGGCTCTTTCAAGTACTCGGAGGATCCCGATTTCCCCGAAGTGCCCCTATGTCTTATGAAGCAGGAGTCTTGGGACGTGGTGTTGTATGGTACCTGGAAGTTCTTGGGCGAACATATCACGATCAAGGAAGGTAGGACGGTTATTCTAGCGCTCAGACGTCTTTCCCGGGCTCACCGTAACTCTGGAAAGCGGCATCTACTCCTCGTCGACAACATGGGGCTGTGTTTCGCTTTGTCGAAGGGTCGTGCCTGCTCGTGCGATTTGCTCAGGGTCTGCCAGCAAGCGGGGGCCCTTTTGCTCGCCACCAACAGCCGCCTTCGGCCGCGGCGGGTGCCCAGCGAGATCAATGTTGCAGACGAACCCTCACGCCGCGAGGAACGCGCGAACGCTCGCCGCCGGGCCCACGCTGCCGACGCGGGCGGGCCAGGAGAGGCAGCTCGTCGGCAAGGCGCAGGCGGCGGGGGGCATCGCTCGCGCGGCAGCGACGGCGCCCACTGGCTCCCGGAGCCTCCGGGGCTGGAGCGTTGGCGAGAAGGAGCACGGCCGCCGGGTCTCTCCCAAGGAGAAGCGCTTGCTGACGGCGCTGGTGGATGCTCCCGAGGACCGCCGCCCTTTGCCGCCTTTGGGCACGCGGGCGGCGCTCGACTTGACGTCGCACAAGAGGAAGGCCGAGGAGGCGCTCGACCCGAAGGGGAAGCTGCTGGCGTGGCGGGGCATGAAGTCTCGCTTGGAGGAGCGCAGCGTCTCGGCCAAGATGAATCAAGAATACGATTTCTACCTGAATGAGTTCAGGTACTTCTGCACGGAGAACGGGTTGCCCACGGGCATCTCGGCGCAGACCGATTTGCTGCTCGTGGACTACTTCGACGTGAAGTTCCTGGACGGGTACGGCCCCTCGCTCGCCGAGAAGACCATTGCGGCCGTGCAGTTCGCGGAGGCCCGCACCAAGAGCGGTCAGATTTGGTCGCTGGTGCGGGCACAGAGGGCCTTGAAAGGGTGGAGAAAGGTCGCGCCTCCCACCAGCCTGCTGCCGCTGCCTTGGATCATCCTGGCGGCTCTGGCGATGCACTTGGCGCAGCAGGGGAGGTCGGACATGGCGCTGTACCTGGCGGTGTGCTTTGCATGCTACCTGAGGCCCTCGGAGGGCTTGAGCATCCGCGCGAAGGATGCGGTTCCCCCGGCCTCGGGGGCGGGGCACGGGCTTCGGCACTACACGGTGATCATCAGGGGGTCCGACGAGAAGGTGCCCGACAAGGTCGGGGCCTACGACAACAGCCTCATCCTCGACCAGGGGCATCTGCCCAACCTCGGCGCGGCGCTGCACAGGCGGGCCCGGGGAAAGGCAAGGGGCGCCTTCCTGTTCGACTTCCAGCTGAAAGAGGTGCACGACCTGATGAACCAGGCAGCTCTCGACCTCGGGCTGCGCGACCGCCTGTCGCTCTACCAGTGCCGTCGCGGAGGAGCCGCCCACGACCTCGTCGGCAAGCACAGAGACAGGGCCACGGTGATGGCCCGCGGCAGGTGGCAGACGGAGAGCTCCGTTCGTCGGTATACCAAGATCGGAAAGGTTCAGAATATGCTCGCGATGCTCGTGCCTCACGTCCTCGACCATGTGAAAAAGTGCGCGGCCGTTCTCGACGACGTGCTGCTGGGGCGGAAGGCCGCCCTCCAGCCGCCCCGGGCCGTGAGGAGGTGAAGCGCTCGCGGCGCAGGTCTCCAGCTCCGCGATCGCGTGGAGCTCGATGGGGGCTCGTTGGGCGCCGTGGGTGTCTTGAGGTTTTCTCGGGATCTGGCCGCTTGACTGCGTCGCCACGGCATCCGTGCGGAGGGCTTGGACGTTCTTAACAATGTCGACCTGTTGGTCAAGAAGAACCAGCAGAGAGTCCTTGCCCTTATTAGAAGCAGGAGGGTTGGTTGTCTCTGGTTCGGGCTGCCCTGCACTACTTGGAGCAGAGCTAGAAGATGGGGAGGAACTGGTCCAGGGCCGCTTCGGGACGAACAAAAGTATATCATGGGACTCCCTGGGCTGGGTGAAAAAAACGCCAGGAAGGTCAAGGAGGGGAACCAGTTGATGTGGTTTGTCGTTCGCTGTTGCCGGGCCGCGTCAAAAGCTGGGGCCCCCTGGACTGTCGAGAACCCTCGCACGAGTCGTGTCTGGAAAGCCCCGGCTTTGAAACAGCTCACCAAGTTGAAATCTTTCGGGACCGAGGTTCTATCTCCCGCGTTTGTGCACCTTGATTTCTGCCAGTACGGTGAAGCTTGGAAAAAGAGTACGACGTTGTTATCCCACGGTGTTGATCTGTCCTCTGCTGGCCGCAGGTGTACTATGTCAAATGGGCTGTGTTCTCGGACAGGCTGCCGCCACACCGTCTTGGAGGGGAAAGATAGCTGTGGAAATTGGAATACGTTACGTGCTCAAGCTTATCCTAAAGAGCTGACTAAAGTGCTAGCAGGATTAATTTATAAACGCCTTTTAAGCAGTCCACTTCGTGGAAAAGGGAGATCTCCAGGCCTCGCCAGACCAAATTGTAAGCGTTCGCAGCCGCCCAGAGCGGCTGTCCGTCAGCTCGTGCCATCAACCTTGTAACCTGCCGCGTAGCCGCTAGCCCCGCTATGCGTCTGAAAATGTTGTCTGGCCAAGGGGGAGGGGTAGATCATGAGAGTGCGGTGCGCAGCATTGATCGTGCCTCCCCGCGGCCGTTTTCAACCCTTAAGGTTTTTTGCTGCGCCATCCCGAACCCCGTCATGCCTCCCCTCTCTCTCCTTTTTCAATTGGGGTGGATCTCCAGGCCTCACCAGACCAACCTGTAAGCGTTTGCAGCCGCCCAGAGCGGCTGTCCGTCAGCTCGTGCCATCAACCTTGCATCCTGCCGCGTAGCCCCGCTATGCGTCTGAAAATGCTGTCTGGCCAAGGGGGAGGGGTAGATCATGATGATGATGAGGATGATGACCATGATGATCATGATGATGAGGAGGGGCACGAGGACGAGCCCGAGGACGAGCATAAGGAGGAGCAGCAGCAGCAGGAGGAAGTGAAGGAGGAAGAGGAAGGCCGTCGCATACGACACCTTTCGTCTTCACTGTTTTGTGAGCTCCCATGGAGCTCGTTTGGACCGTCTTGGGGCCGTCTTGGCCTCCTGTGAGGCAGTCGTGGGGTCACTTGGGGCCCTCTTGGGCTGTCCTGGGGCCCTGTTGGCCGCATGGTGGGTGTCTGGACGCCTTCTTGGCGCCATGTTAGGGCCGGCTGGGACGTCTCTTGGGCCCTCGTGAGGTCGTGCCCTCGTGGGGGCCTCGTGGGCCGTCTTGGGGCCATCGTGGAGGCTTCCTGGGCTGTCCCGAGCTGACGGAAGTTCGAAAAGACGGGGATACGAACATCATTCAACAATCAAGAGGGGATCATAGATTGTGGCGTTTTCGGGCCCTGTTGGAGGTCCTCTTGTGGCCCTTGTGGGCCCTCTTGGAGGCATCTTGGGCCGTCTCGAGGCCACGTTCGGCTCCCTTGGGGCCATCGGGCCATTGTGGCGCCCTGGCTTGCCTGCGTGGGCCGTCTGGGGAGCTCGGGACGCGGACCCATCGTGGGCCTCTTCGGGACGAACAAAAGTATATCATGGGACTCCCTGGGCTGGGTGAAAAAAACGCCAGGAAGGTCAAGGAGGGGAACCAGTTGATGTGGTTTGTCGTTCGCTGTTGCCGGGCCGCGTCAAAAGCTGGGGCCCCCTGGACTGTCGAGAACCCTCGCACGAGTCGTGTCTGGAAAGCCCCGGCTTTGAAAAAGCTCACCAAGATGAAATCCTTCGGGGCCGAGGTTCTATCTCCCGCGTTTGTGCACCTTGATTTCTGCCAGTACGGTGAAGCTTGGAAAAAGAGTACGACGTTGTTATCCCACGGTGTTGATATGTCCTCTGCTGGCCGCAGGTGTACTATGTCAAATGGGCTGTGTTCTCGGACAGGCTGCCGCCACACCGTCTTGGAGGGGAAAGATAGCTGTGGAAATTGGAATACGTTACGTGCTCAAGCTTATCCTAAAGAGCTGACTAAAGTGCTAGCAGGATTAATTTATAAACGCCTTTTAAGCAGTCCACTTCGTGGATAAGGGAGATCTCCAGGCCTCACCAGACCAAATTGTAAGCGTTCGCGGCCGCCCAGAGCGGCTGTCCGTCAGCTCGTGCCATCAACCTTGTAACCTGCCGCGTAGCCGCTAGCCCCGCTATGCGTCTGAAAATGTTGTCTGGCCAAGGGGGAGGGGTAGATCATGAGAGTGCGGTGCGCAGCATTGATCGTGCCTCCCGGCGGCCGTTTTCAACCCTTAAGGTTTTTTGCTGCGCCATCCCGAACCCCGTCATGCCTCCCCTCTCTTTCCTTTTTCAATTGGGGGGGATCTCCAGGCCTCACCAGACCAACCTGTAAGCGTTTGCAGCCGCCCAGAGCGGCTGTCCGTCAGCTCGTGCCATCAACCTTGCATCCTGCCGCGTAGCCCCGCTATGCGTCTGAAAATGTTGTCTGGCCAAGGGGGAGGGGTAGATCATGATGATGATGAGGATGATGACCATGATGATCATGATGATGAGGAGGGGCACGAGGACGAGCCCGAGGACGAGCATAAGGAGGAGCAGCAGCAGCAGGAGGAAGTGAAGGAGGAAGAGGAAGGCCGTCGCATACGACACCTTTCGTCTTCACTGTTTTGTGAGCTCCCATGGAGCTCGTTTGGACCGTCTTGGGGCCGTCTTGGCCTCCTGTGAGGCAGTCGTGGGGTCACTTGGGGCCCTCTTGGGCTGTCCTGGGGCCCTGTTGGCCGCATGGTGGGTGTCTGGACGCCTTCTTGGCGCCATGTTAGGGCCGGCTGGGACGTCTCTTGGGCCCTCGTGAGGTCGTGCCCTCGTGGGGGCCTCGTGGGCCGTCTTGGGGCCATCGTGGAGGCTTCCTGGGCTGTCCCGAGCTGACGGAAGTTCGAAAAGACGGGGATACGAACATCATTCAACAATCAAGAGGGGATCATAGATTGTGGCGTTTTCTGGCCCTGTTGGAGGTCCTCTTGTGGCCCTTGTGGGCCCTCTTGGAGGCATCTTGGGCCGTCTCGAGGCCACATTCGGCTCCCTTGGGGCCATCTGGGCCCGTGTACGAGGCATCTCGGGCCATTGTGGCGCCCTGGCTTGCCTGCATGGGCCGTCTGGGGAGCTCGGGACGCGGACCCATCGTTTTGTTCACGGGGGATCGTGGCCTCGGAAGCGCGGACCCATCGTTTATCTTCGACCCCTTCTGGGGGCCATTCGAAGCATCTTGGGCCATGCTGGCGTCTCTGCTTGCCTGCATGGGCCGTCTCAGAAGCTTGGGACGCGGGCCAATCGTTTTTTTAACACGGGATCGATGCCTCGTGAGTGCGGATCCATCGTGCTGTTCGAGGGATCTTGTCCTCGGGAGGAGGGGGGATGCGTGCACATTTCTGTGAATAGGGAGGGGTCAGATCAGAAGACAGAAACCTTACAGCGAAGCACTTGGTATTCTACCACGCCTGTATCGTGCAGGCCCGGTGGCGGAGCTGCAGAATGTGGCATCTACGGGGTAGGCAACGTGGGATACGAGGTGGTGCAACGAGTGGGGTGCAACCTATCTTGTGCACCGTATGTGTTGCATGCTGCTTGGCATAGTGGAGGCCCATGCCAAGAAACACCCTGCTTGCCTCCAGGGTGCCCTGGGTGTACTGGGTTTCGATGGTTTTGCTGTGGAAGGCGTAACGTTCCCACCCAAAAATCAATGCACGTCCTGGGGTCTCAGGGTTGGCTTCTTGTGGAAGGTTTCATGTGGTCGGACCCCCACTGTAAGAGTTCCTTGATGCAAGCAACATCCAGGTGCTTGCGGCAGATCTGGCGCAGTGCCAGCGAAGCACTCCGCGCGACGACCTTCCGAGATGCCGCCAGGAGGCCGCCACACGTGACATCCCTTGCCTCCACTTCCTGATAAGCTCTCATGGAGGGAGGGAGGGGGAAGGGGGAGGGAGGGAGCGGGAGGGAGAGGGAGGGAGAGAGGGAGAGGGAGGGAGAGGGAGGGAGAGGGGGAAGGGAGGGAGAGGGAGGGAGAGTGAGGGAGGAAGAGAGAGGGAGGGGGGGGAAAAAAGGGGGGGGAGAGGGAGGGAGAGGGAGGGAGAGGCAGGCAGAGGGAGGGAGAGGGAGAGGGCTCCTTTGGGGTAGTCTCGGGAGCCCCTTGGGGCCATTCTTCGGTCGCCTTGCGGCTCTCCTCGGTCGTCTCTGGGCCCTCTCATGTCCTGCGTTGGGGCCGTTTTGCTCGTCTGGGCCGTCTCGTGGTCCCGTCCGGGGGCCCTCTTTGTGCCCGTCTCGTGGCCTCGTGAGGCCGCCCTGGGTTTTTCCGGAGACCCTCTTGCGGAGAACGCCTTCCTTTGGGGAGTTTTGGAGCCTCTTGGATGTCTCTCGCGACTTCTTCGGCGCTCCTCTTGTGTTTCTGGGTGCCTCTTGAGGCAACGGCGGGCCATCTTCGCAGCCTTGGTGGCCTTGCTGGGCCGTCTTGGAAGCCACGGCGAGCCCTGGAGAGTCCAGGTGTGCGCCGGGGCGCCCAAGAAACCCTCGAGAGAGGGCGGGCGATGCACGCGGCTGGATGTGACGAGAGGGAGGGGCCTTAGAAGGCTTACAGACACGCACCAGGCTGCTCTTGGCATCCTACCACGCCTCAACGTGCCAGGGGCCACGGTAGCGGAGTTAGAGGAACCATTGCAGTACGCTCGGGATTCAATCGCTCATTCTTCTCCTCCAGCGGCACTTCCTCACCGCCCATCTGAAGCTCACCTTGTTCAAATTGTCTTACGAGTGCGAGCGGCTTCTGCGCCTGGGGGCAACCTCGTCCCGCTGCGCTGCTCCCCGAAGACGAACTTATTCTGCGCTCCTCGGTGCACGTGCGCACCGCAGCCGAGCGGCTACAGACATCAAGAGGGCGGGAGAAAGCACACGCCCCACGCTACCTCGCCCGACGGCCCGCTCCAGGGCCCCCGCGCGCTATGGGCCCACCCCGCTCGCGAAGGACGGCCACGTCACAACCCACCACGCGGTCCGGCCTCACGTGCTCACTGAGCCAGCCGGAGTCCGAGGCAAGGCAGGGCGCCGGGTGCTTGAATGCGACCGGCCCTGCCGCGCCCAGCTCCTCCTCGCCTCTTCTTCCTCCTCCTCCTCCTTCTTCTCCTCCTCCTCCCCAGCGGACGAAGGACGCGCGAGGAGCACAGCGACCTCCTCCTGGTATTCTTCCTCCTGCTCCTCCTCCTCCTCCTCGTCCCTCTCCTCTGCTACAGGTATGAGTGCACAGCTTTCGCTGCCCTTCATGCGTCGTTCTGATCTGGGGTTTGCGTGCACTGTCGTCGGCGGGCCCAGCTCGCATCAACCCCCTCTACAGTCGCGCTTCTTTCAGCGTATGAGCCACTGCATGTTTCTTCCCCTCAGGCTGAATCACAGGCATTATAACAATCGACTTTGTGAGATGTTATTGATTTTCTTTTGCTATACCTCCTCCTCCTCCTCCTCCTCCTCCTCGTCTTCCTCCTCATCCTTGTCCTCCGTCTTCTCCTCGTCCTCCTGTTCCAAGGACGACGGGTGCGCAATGAACACAGCGACCTCTTCCTGGGTATCTTCCTCCTCCTCCTTCTCCTCCTCCTCCGCCTCCTCCTCCTCGTCCTTCTCTTGCTCCTCCTCCTCCTTCTCCTTCTCCCCCTCCTCCTCCTCCTCCTCCTCTCCTCCTCCTCCTCCTCCGCTTTATTATTATTTTTCCCCTCCTCCTCCTCCTCCTCCTCCGCGTCCTCGTCCTCGTCCTCGTCTCAATCCTCCTCCTTTTCCTCCCCGTCCTCACCTCCGCGGACGACGGGCGCGCGAGGAGGGCAGCGACCTCCGGCTGGAAGCGGCACGCCGCGCCGAGGAGCAGGCGTTGCAGGCTGCGCGCCGCCCGCCCGGAGGGAGGAGTAGGAGGAGGGGGAGGGGATAAAGGAGGAGGCGGAGGAGGAGGAGGAGGGAGAGGGGAGCCCTTCTGGCACAGGTTGCCCTGTGTCACGGGCTTTCCAGGCGCTGCCGCCCCGCCCCACCCCCGCCCTCTTCCGCGATGGTCGTCGCTGCCAGGCTGGATTTCGTCCTTGGCATGGTCGAGACCGGTACTCAGGTGCTGTTCTCCTACCTCCTACCTCCCCAACGCGGACTCAGGCAAGTTGAAGGTAAAGATTATCATCCGCGAGACCGGGCAGCCCCCATGCGTGTTGTTCACGACCCACGGTGTTGAGCAAGTGCAGTTCTTGCGCCAACTCGTTTCTTCATTTTCTGTGGTCGATCGTGGACACAAACACACAGACGGGACCATGGAAATTTGCATGTGGTTCACCCCGCATAAGCCAGCGCTGCTACGACATGACGCTCCGGAGTTCACACCATCGTGCGAAGGTGGGAGCCCCTTCCGTCGTGGGCTGCCTCTTCATGGCCGTGTGCGGCGTGGCACGCCTCTCCCGAGCAGGGCTCGTTCTCCAAGGTCCAGCCCGTGTTCGTCCGCTCCAGAGGCGGAGGACATGCCTTCGGCAGCTGCGGAGGCGGGAGCCTCCTCGACAGCGCACACTTGGGAGAGAAAGACCAAGGCCACCAAATGGTTCGAGCACAAGGAGCTGCTGCTAGCCCGAGCCGTGGCCATGTTTCAGTATGAGTGCGCCCAGATAGCTGAGAAGGAGGACGTGTCCCAGGCGACGGTCTCCTTTGAGGCGCTGTCCAGGGCGATCGAGGAGTTCCCGAAGAAAGTGCTGAAGGACTCCTGCTATATCGTCGAGTCCTTTGGCAAGGAGGTTCTGGAGGAAAGCTGGATATATGCAGTTCGCGGCGTGGAGGCCATATGGACCCCTGGAGAGCCGATTCCATACCAAGAGGTATTGCATAGCATGTTCTTGCCATTCGTAGCCAAGATCCAGATGCTAGGGTACAGTAGTTGCAAGCACATCGCAGGCACTTGGAAAGTGACAGTAACTTGGTAGCCTGGAGTGCCGAGCGTCAGCCTCAAGTTGTGAGGGCCGCCTGGTAGCAGCTGCCCAGTCGGCGCGTTGCGGTTGGTTTCGGCGCTGGTCGCTTGCTGAACGTGGCTCGTTTTTCTGGCTCCTGGCCTGCGGCCTGGCCCTTGGGGGCCTATTGTCCTGGGGTGTCGTGGTGGTTCAGTGCCTGTGCTCCCCCCTTGCGGCCTCCCTTTCTCCCTGTCTTCTTTCTTCCTCCCTTGCGTCTCCCCTCTTGGGGGGGTGCTTTGGCACTGGGCCCTTGCTCTTTCGGTGTCGGGGGTTCCGGGGACCCTCGTCGCCGCGTCTCTTTCTCTTCCCGTCTCTAGGATAGGCAGCGAACCACCAATGCCTTCACGAGCGAGCGAGCGAGCGAGGTGGAACAGGAGGAGCAGGAGGAGGAGGAGAAGGAGGAGGAGGCGGAGGAGGAGGGGGGGAGGGGGTAGAGGAAAAGGAGGAAAATGAGGAGAAGGAAGAGGAGGAGGAGGCGGAGGGGAAGGAGAAGGGAGAAGAGGCGGATGAGGAGGAGGAGGAGGAGGAGGAGCAGCAGGAGGAGGAGGAAGAGGAGGAGGAGGAATAGGAGGGGGAGGCCGAGGAGGGGGAGGAGGATTGTCCTCGGATTTCGTTCTGAAACGAGCGTGCCTTGTGTGGGCTGCGGAGCCTGGCAGAGGCCCTGCTCCAGTCCTGGGCGCGGCATCCGTCGGCAAGATGGGTCTGCCCAGGCGAGGTCCTGCTCCTGCCTCCCGGGGCACTCGGCCACAGGGCCTTGCTCCTTGTCCGCGGGCTGGGTGCATCCAGGGCTTTTCCTGCCGCAGGTCACGCGGCGGACGACCGCCACCCTTCGGCGCAGGGAGTATTCGTCCGTCGCCGCGGCCTCGAGCCTAGCCTCATCAGTGGTGGCGGATCGCCTTCAACTCGTGGCCCATGCTTTTGGAGGTTCTGGTCTCGTGCAGGGCCCCTGTTGTTTCTTACTCATTCTCTAAGTTCCGTCAGCCTCTTGGTCTCGCCATACTCGCCGCGCAAGTCCAGCATAACCATATTTTTGCTTTCGGCGCGTGTATCATGCCGTGTGTCGGGTGAGCCGCCGCAGTGCCTGCCATGACTTGATGTCTGTGGTGGCGTATACTGTCCGTTGTTTGCCTGGATGTCTTCTTTCGGCATGCTTTCCGATCGCTTGTAGCGTTGCTCTGCAGATCATTATTCGGATCAAGTAGCCCACCGCGTCGGCCCAGTCGAAGCAATATTGTTGTCCCCGTGGTATGCTGTGCTCTTCCACCGGTACTGCTGCTAGTAGTTCGGTTTGGCGATTGCATTTCCGTGCAAGGTCAGGGTATATGTTTAGTAATGTGTATTATTGCTCCAGGTGGCTCTCTATGTGCCTCAGGGTGATGGTGCCTTCGCCTCTGTGTTTGAAGGCTTGCCTTAACTTGTGTCACATGTCGCCGTTGCATCCGATGAGTGCCTTGTTCAGGTACCTCCGCTTCGCGCAGCCTTGGCATAGCACCGCTGAGTCAGTCCAGTATACCGCGTCGCCGCCTGACTTTACCAGGGCGTCGATCAGTGCGTGCATCATTGCACAGTTATTGGTTTGTCGTTTTCCTTGTAGAGGGCCTTTTCTTCTTTCGATCGCGCCCGTGCTGCTGTTGCCCATGGTTGCCCTTCCCCATCCACATCTTCTGCACCTGCCGTCCGATGTATGCTCACCTCCGCTGCCGTCTCCACATATACAAAGCGGCGCCGTTCGTGTATCAACCAATTTCACTTCGTCGTTGCCCAGACGGCCACGAGGGAAGGCGGCGGTGTCTTCTGTGTCGCATGCACCACCTAGGTGTCGTCCAACTACGCGGTGGTACTAGTATGCCTCGTAGCAAGAGTGATGGTACTGCTTCAGCTCCTTCTTTCGCGCGCTCGAGCGGGTGTTGTGACTCGTCTTGGTCATTGCGGCTCATTTTGTTATTTTCTCCACCGTGCACTTCCACGTTCATTTGCCCAGCTTACGTGCACGCATAAGCTGCCACCAGCGCGCCAAACTCCTGGTACGTGCCCTGCTTCTTGAGCCTTTCGAGGTGCTTGCTGACGTCTGTGAAATCCGCCCCCTGCTCTAAGCCCTAGCCGTTTCTGTGTTTGGTCGCCTCCTTCCAAATCGTCCTCTCGACGTATTTCATAATGTGGTTGATGACGTCTCTTGGGCTCGCTTCATGCCCTTCTCCCATTGCCCAATGGTCTCCTGCGCTGTCGGTCCACGTCGTCGGTGAAGTTGGGTCCCAGCCAATTTCCAATCAGGGTAAGGCTTCCCACCATGCCACGTCTTTCCCTCCATCTTCCTCTGCTAGAGCCTTTAATCATATTGTCGTTGATGGTTGGCCACGCCTTGTGAACTGCGGCGTGTACTTCCGGATGTGCGCCCATAGGTCGAACCATGTTCGTAATCGTGTTCGTGATACGCTGAGCGCGAAATCTTGCCCTTCCACTGCGAGTAGTGTGCGTCGGCATCTTCCCGTCCGTGGCCTTCTCAGTGCCTTACCATTATATTGCCTTCTGATAGCCGTCAGCTCCGAGGGTGAGCTTCCAAATGTACGGCAGCCGTAGAGTAGATATGCTATAGTTCTCTGCTCCAGTACCAGTGGTACCGGCTTGGTGCCCAGCTTTCTGATTGTAGTGGCCTTCGGCCAGTGCCGCCGATCCGGGGCGCTCCGACTGATGTGATCCTTCTTCGCCCTCGTCCCTCCTCTCTTTTTCCCTCCCCTCCTCTCACTCAGCATTTATCCAGTGGCCGTCGGCCTATCCCGCCACCGTGCGTGGGTGGTGGGTCAGAGGCCTCATGGATGCTGGTTGGGATCTCGTGGTTGGCTGGGACTTCTGGGGGCCTCTTGGGCGCCTCTTGGGGCTTCTTGGGGGCCTCTTGGGCCTCTTGGGGCCACTAGAGGGCCTCTTGGGGGTCTCTTGGGAGCCTCTTGGGGCTTCTTGGGGGCCTCTTCTGCGCCCCTTGGGGCCTCTTGGAGGCCTCCTCGGAGCCTCTTGGTGCGGGAGGGGTGGTACTCGAGTTCGGAACCCCCTCGGAGGCCACGATCCTTGTGAGGGGTGTCAAAAAACGCATCCGCCGGAAACTCGCACCCCCCCCCCCCACCCCCCCTTCCCCGGCAGAGCCACCCCGGCAACCCCCCCAGAGGCTGAGGCTCAGCCTCGAGGCTGTAGCTGAGACTCCTTGAAACTCACACGCCGGATCGGCGGATTTTCTTCCCGACGAGGCGGAAGCGGTTTCTTGTTTTTCTGTTATCGGTTTGTGTTTCTTCCTAGCCATCGTCATTTTTGCCGCTCGATCAAGACCGAGGTCACGCCCTTGGCGTAACGCCTCTACCTCGATGTTGCGCTTGGCCAGCCTCTTTACTATGTAGTTGGTGCTTTGGGTCGTGTGGACGGACACCATCGACTTGTCCGCCATCGGTAAGTTGTTGTCGTGGAGTTGGTCGCGTAGTGAGTTGATGTGGTCTTTCCTCATCCCCATCCTCACCATCATCATCATCATCCTCATCATCATCGTCATCATCATCGTCAACACCAACATCATCATCGTCATCATCTCCATCGTCGTCGCTGTCGTCGTCGTCGTCGTCGTCGTCAACATCATGTTGGGTCCCCCCTCCGCGCACGTTTTTCATGTGCGACGAATCCGGCGTTACAAAGGTGGGTCCCCTCCTCAGGGCCGTGGACTAAGAAAATGAAGAAGCACGTCCCACGTTCCCCACGCTTTGCGGACTACCAGGCTGATTGGTGGCACCGTACGGCGAACACCTGGGACGCCTTGCGGCAACTCAGGAATTGAAACAATGGCTTCGAGATGCAGAGCAATGCGGATAAGACATGCCGGTCGTTCGCGCTGAAAAGTTTTCTCCGTTAGGAAAGGCGGCGTCACCGACAGCAAGACTACACAAGAACATCTGGAAGCTCACGCGTCTGTGCTTTCATAGAGCGCTCCAAAAAACAATGCAACAATGGACCAAGCCCGCGACCGGCACGGCTTGAAAAAAAATGCCGCGTGGAGAACGCATGTAGCTCGAACAAGCAGCAGCGAGTCATAGCGGCGCGCGCTGTAAGCCAGGGGTGATGTGACAGAGTCAGAGGACGAGAAGCGAGGGGAACGAGGAACAAAACGGCGAGCAGACGCCAACATGGGGGAGGCACAGGCAGTAGCAGGCAAGCGCGCACGGCGTGCACATCATCGCAAGGACGAAGGATCAAGCGGGGCAACAGCAGGCCAAGCAAGCACCAAAAACAGACTTAGAAAAGGACGCAATGCGTCAACCAAGTGGCTGGCCAGCACGGCGAAGAACGCCTAGGAATCGTGCACAGAGTCACAAAAAAGACGCCAAGCGTTACGATGAGGAGATCGTACACGAGATGAGGAAACGACAGTCGCCAGTGGGCGAGATCAACGCAGAGCAGGATATATTCGAGAGCATCTGGGACTAAGAACGCGACGAGAAAGACATCGAACTACTTCAACGACTTCGGCGAGCAGCCGACAGCACTCCGGTACAAGCTTGGACCTTGGAGAACATGGACCAAGTTATCCAAGGGACTCCAAACGAGGGGAAAGGCATCGACCAGATGTGCCCGACCTCAGGAGTCTCCCGAGGAAAGGAAGAATGGAAGTCGTCAACATGTACAGCGCGGGCGAGAAGGCGTTGGCCTGGCCGTGGCACATTCTGGAGGCCATCGTGATGCTGGAGCCCAACGGAGATGGCCAACCAAGGACATCACTCGATGACCACGGGAGGAGATAGAGCACTGGCTTTACTGAGCTGGTTTGGCCGCTGCTGCGAACTACTCAACCGCGAACCAGTGCGAGACTGGGTGAAACAGATCAACTTGCCATGGGACGCCGCTGTACCATGGCAAAGCTGCCTCAGGGAAGCAGTGCTACGAGTGATTTCAGATAAGACGACGGAAACCATGGGCGCGACAACAGCGGGAGGCATCATAGATATCGAGAGGTTCTACGACAGCTCGGAGTTAGAGTACGCAGCGGAGGCGGCGCAGTACTATCAGCTCCCACCAAGGATCTTGGCTATGTCGATGCTGCAGCACATGACGACGCGCATGCTAAGGCAAGAGGCCTGTGACAACGAGAGGACCCTCGCAGGTAAACCTCTATTGGCGCGATCAAGACACAGCAACAACGCGGCAAAACCTTAGTCTACATCACGGTTACCAAGCACATCAACGAAGCGCCGGCCATCAGCCCCATGATCTGGTTCAACGACATCAGCCTGAGGCAACGGGAAGCGTGAAGTTGATGAATAACGAATGATGTTTGTGTTGGTGATGATGATGACGATGATGGTGATGGTGATGATGATAATGAGGACGAGGAGGATGAAGGAGACGGCGACGATGACGATTCTGCTGGTGATGATGAGGAAGATGGTGGTGATGACCGTGAAAGTGAATGGTGGTGATGACGCTGATAATGATGGTAGAGGTGGTGACGTCGACGACGATGGCGTCGATGATTATGGTGACTGTGATGGTGATGATGATGGTGATGATGAAGAAGATGACGACGACGATGATGACGAGGATCGGGATCAGGATCAAGATCACGATTATTATAAGGATGATCCTGATGTTAATGACAATGACAGTGATGATGATGTTGATGATGCTGATGATGTTGTTGATGATGATGATGATGATGATGATGATGATGGTGGTACTGATGGCGATGGTGATGATGATGATGATAATGATGATGGTGTTGATGATGATGATGATGATGATGATGATGATGATGATGATGATGATGATGATGATGATGATGATGACGACGACGACGACGACGACGACGCGCAGGAGGAGAATAAGAAGACGGGGTAGCGCGTCTGATCGAAGATGCCGACTGATTTGGTGGAGAACAAGGAGGAGGAGGAGGAGGAGGAGGAGGAGGAGGAGGAGGAGGAGGAACAAGGGGGTGACAGTGCAGCCGAATGACCTAACAGGTGACAGGCGCCGCCGTGCAGAAGGGAGATGACGATGAGGATAAGGAAGGTGCAGGCAGGAAGATGGCCAGGAGGAGGGGGGGAACAAAGGAGGTCGGAAGAAGAGGAAGCAAGGATGAGGAGGAAGAGGAGGAGAAACATGATGACGAGGAGGAGGGGGGAAAGGAGGAGGTGGAGGAGGAGCAGCAGAGGGAGCAGGACAAACAGGAGGAGGATACGCAGGACGTGCATGATCTAGCTGAGGCAGCCAAGCACAGGGAGAGTGTTGCACGCGCGTCAGAAGAAAGTGTGACTCATGTTCCTTACTGGGGTCGTGGATCCCTCAAGTTTTTCGCATGTGCAAGAATATTGCTCCCCAAATCACATCTTCTTACCTGTCCTGGAGAGTGCTGCGTTGAGAATGTCGGAAAGAACCCAGCCGCAAACATGAGGGCGCGAACGGCTTGGAACATCAGCAAAAGGCAATTCGAGCTAACATAATCAGCTTATCGAGACGAATATTCGTCTGCACTGCCGACGGCACGCCGAATTCCCAGGCTGCTTCAAACATGGGGTGCGCAGCCAACTGCCCTGTCACCCCCAGGCAGTGCTCTGGTGCCCACTGCGTCGTGATAGACCAGCTCGGAAATGGTGAAAACGCAGACGTCGATCATCGATCCTCATCCTCCCCCGTGTCCTCACGCAGCACTTTTATTCGGGGGCCGACGGGGGTGCCTTTTGCGGGGCAGTGTAGGCCACTATTGCTGCGTGGAGCGCCTGCATGTTGAAGGTCGTTTTAACTAAGGTTCAGTGTGGCGCAGAGCTCGTTCCTGAGTACAGTCAACGCGCCTAGTAAGGACGCGTGCCTTCATCTAGGGTACCCTTGAGTCCTTGCCTCTGCGGCCCGTCCTTCGCCGTTTTCACTGGCCGCCCCCCGCCCCAAAAATCCAAGTTCGGCCTCCAAGGGTCTTGCGTCCTTACCACCCGTCCTTAATACACGTTTTGATTGTAGGTAAAGCGCGCCCCTCGAGGCCCGCAGCTCTGGCGCCAGCTTTGTCCGATCCATGCCCATGAGGCGGGTCCAGCCATGGCGACGGGGGCCACCCAGGAGGCTTGGCATAGGAAGGGGAATAGGTAGAGCCGGAGGAGTAGCAGGAGGAGGAGGAGGAGGAAGAGGAGGAGGAGGAGGAGGAAGAGGAGGAGGAGGAGGGGAGGAAGGGGGAGGATGAGGAGGACGAGAAGGAGGAGGAGGAGGAGGAAGAGGAGGAGGAGGATGAGGAGGAGGAGGAGGAAGAGAAGGAAGAGGAGGAGGAGGAGGAGGAGAAGCACCCCCTCCCTTTCCCTCCCTTTCCCCTAACTTCGGAGCTACCATCGCCGGCGTATGGCGTTATCGCTGCTGCGGCCGTGCGCGGGCGGGCGCGCGGCGCCGCGGCGGTCGGGCGGGCAGCGCTGCGCGGCGGCGCGTGCGGTTGAGTCCAAGACGCCCAGAGGCCTTCAAGACCGCCCAAGAGGTCTCCAAGAGGCTTCCAAGAAGGCCCCAAGACGCACGGTGTTTGTTGTTGTTTCTTTGTTGTCAGAGGTGTCTGAAGGCTTTCCGCTTCTTCGGCTTCCCGACGCCCACCAAGATCGCCACAAAACGGCCGAACAGGCCCCCAAGGCGGCCCCAGGACGGCCCCCAGAGCATCAGCGGCACGCCGCCGTTGGGAGCCCGCCTTCGTGCTCTGCTCCGTGGTTCTTGTCCGCTGCTCCTCTTGCTCCTCCTGCTCCTCCTCATCCTCCTCCTCCTCCTGCCTCCCCTCCTCCTCCCCCTCCTCCTCCTCCTGCTCATCCTCCTCCTCCTGCTCCTCCTCCTCAGTTGTATCCCCCCCCTTTCCTCCCCTTCCCCCTCCCCCTTTCCTCCCCTCCCCTCCTCCTCCTCCTCCTCCTCCTCCTCCTCCTCCTCCTCCTCCTCCTCCTCCTCCTCCTCCTCCCCCGCCTCCCCTTCCTTCTCATCGCCCGCGCTTCCCGGCCGAGAGGCGGGCGCGAGCCTCCGCGAGGCGGCGGACGCGGCCGTGCGCGACCTCCACAGGACGGCACGCGCTCTCTGCCCCCCCCGCCCCCCCCCAGCCCATCCCGCCGCGCGGGGCCCACGACGGCCCGAGCGGTGCTCAGCACGGTCCAGCAGGCCTCAGGACGGCCCAGGGGGGCGGCAGAACGGCTTCGGCACGGACCCAGGAGACTATGCCTCCCTCGGTTCTGTCTCAACGTCGACGATGTAGGCATCTGATTGCACGACAGCAAGATTGTCGGGAGGTCGATGTTGGCCTTCTTAATGTTTTCCATTTCCTGCTTAGTTCCGTGGAGCTTCGCTGTGACTCGTCTTTGTACGCGTTCAAGGAGTAGCAATATTGCCGTGAGTGACCATGGCGGTGGCGAGCTCCTCTTGGAGGGTGAAAGCGGGGGTCGGGCGCAGGGTCCCGGCAATGATGTTTTTAAAGGCCATGAATGGGCGATGCATCCTCGATTGCTGTGTTCGGCGGGGGAACTAATTGAAGCCCCCCGCCTGCACCCGCGCGCGAGACTTGAGGGGAAAGGGGGCAAGGGGGCGGGGGGCTCGGGAAAGGCGACGAAGGCAACGCGCGCTAAGGGCGCAAAAAGAAATTGCTGGAACACACGAAAGCGGTAAGGTGAGTGTCGAAATCTGCCCAGCCAATCTGACATGCGGAACACTGCGCCTCAGTTTGGGGGATCTTGAAGGCCAGGGCAAAATGTGAATTCACATTGTGGGGAAAAGCAACATGTGAATTCACATTTTGGGAAAAAGGAAAATGTGAATTCACATTTTGGAATTTTGTGTAGGATTCTTTATGAGGGGGCCAGAATGTGAATTCACATTTTGGGCAAAAGGCAAATGTGAATTCACATTTTGGGAAAAAGGAAAATGTGAATTCACATTTTGGGAGAATCGCGGGGCCCAATCCAAATCTGTCTTGGGGGTCGAGAAGTCTTCGTTCGGGAACATACGCGATCATCAACCGCACAATCAAAACACACTTGCACTCCACTTCGCCGGCCCACACGCAATATGCAAGAACGCCCGCACGCATGAACGATAATGGATGGACGGCGCGCGTGCCCGCGCGGGCAACGCGCGGGCACGAATGACGGGCCATCAATGACCGCCAGCATTGGATGCCAATCGTACCCGATCACATACATGAACGATACATTGAGCATACATGGGCCATTCAGCCCCCATTGAAGACCCCCTGTTGCAGACCCCCTCTTGCACCCTCCAATCCTCCTTTAGCTGCTCTGAGCTCGGTCGGCTTCTTTGGACGTTATCGACGTCGGCCTCGGCCCCTCGTAGGTGTTGTCGTAGTTCCTGCAGTTCATCTCCAGCCTCTTCTCTTGCGGCCTCTAGCACGTTGCTCGTCTCCCGGAGGTTGACGACATGCTCCTTGGCCTCCTTGTTGTTCCTGACGTCCCGGACGCCTCCTCCCCCTGCACCTTCTCTTTCTCCTCCTCCTGCACCTCCGCTTTCACCTCTTCCTTCTTCTCGTCTCCCTCCTCCCCTCCTCCTTCTCCTCCTCAACCTCCTCCTCCTCCTCCTCCTCTTCCTCCTCTTCCTCCTCCTCCTCCTCCTCCTCCTCCGCCAGCGCCCTGAAGCCTAGGCGATCCTTATGGTGGGCTGGAGGCCCAAACTCACGGCTGCCAGGTCGAGTCCAGGGCGCAGTCGAGTCCAGGGCGCGGTCGTGTCACCGTCGAAGACTTGCCCCGTGAGGTGTCTGTTGTTGTGGTCCTCCGCCGGCGGGCACGCGCGCCCCCAGCGCCACCACCGCTCGACGACGACGGCCACCGCTCGACGGCGACGACGGGCGCGCGCGCCCCTGGCGCCCAGCAAGTGCGAGACCTTCGCCGCCCTGCTGCGCGGTTCCTGCGAGGAGGCCCGGGCCGCGGAGGCGGGCGAGCGGCGGCAGCGGGCCGAGGCCGAGGAGCTGCGGAGCAGGCGGCGGCGTGCCGCCACCGCTCGACGACGACGGCCACCGCTCGGCGGCAACGAGGACGACGGCGACGATGACAACGGCGGCGGCGACGACGGCGGCGACGACGACGTCGACGGCGACGACGACGGCGACGACGACGGCGGCGGCGGCGGCGACGACGACGACCACGACCACGGCGACGTCGACCACGGCGACGACGACGGCGGCGACGACGGCGACCGACGACGACGCCGACGGCGACGAGGACGACGACGACGACGACGACGACGGAAGCGGCGGCGGAGGCGATGCAGCGCGCGCAGGCAGGCAGCCAGTCCATCCCCGCCACTTCCCGCGCACTCCTCCAGCCTCCCCCGCTGTCTCATTCCCCTAGGCCTCCCATATGGGGTCCGAGTAGATGAGGTCGGGGGATCGCGCCGCATCCCCGATGCATCGCCGATGCGGCCGAGTTGCTTCACGTCGACGTCGCCGATGCGTCGCCGACGTCGGCGATGCATCGCCGGTGCATCGCCGATGCATCGCCGATACGGCGCGATCCTCCGACCCCATCTACTCCGACCCCATCTAGGGGGCCTCGAATTCCGCCCCGTTCCCGGAGCGGCGCCGCACCCGACTGGCACCAAACGTGAAACACCGTTGGTCGGAGCGTCTAGCGGGGCGAGCCAGGCGAGCCAGGCGGCGGGGGAGAGGCAGCTCGCCCGCGCGGCGCAAAGAGGCGGGCTGCGCCGACGGTCGAGTTTGTGATTAGCAGGTCGACCCTGCCAAACCAAGTGTACCTTTGTGTCCCGTGTGTTCGCGTGCCGTGTCCTTTGTATTCCTGGGGCCATGTGAGCAACGCAAGAAGGCGGGCTCGACTGCCCCGAGATTCGCGCGTAAGCTCTCCGCGTAAGGCCGCGTGTAGGTGCCCTCGTCGCCACTATGGCGCGCTGGCGGCCCGCGCAAGCAACCGCGTGAGGTCGCTATGCCATCTCGCGTAAGACCCTTTTCTGATCGTCGCTCATGTGGGCCTCGGAAGGGTCTTGTGCCCTCTCGAGTGTTCTCTCCAGTCAGACTCGACTGCACGGCCTCTGCGGGGGGGGGGGGGGGCTTCGTCGCACGCAGAGAGCCGTAGCTTGGGGCTCCAGTGCCCCCCCTTGCGAAACTCCGTGGGCGGGGGAGCGGGCTCCCGCGCCCTACCCGGCGCCCTGCCCGGGAGGGGCCTGTCGGGCGTGCGGCGGCCGCCTGGGGCCTGCCAGCCGCGCAAGGTCGCTTCGGCGGTCCCCCCCCGGCACGTGCTGGAGGCTGCGCCACACTTGGCAGTGTGGATCGAGCATCGAAGGGGGCTGCTCGGGAGCGAGGATCGAGGTCGAGGATGGGGAGCAGAGGTGGAGGGTCGAAGATCGAGGATCGACGATGCAGGATCAAATCGAGGATCGACGATGGGGGTCGAAGGAGGCGGATCGATGGTGGTCAAGCCTGCTCGGGAGGGCATGGCCGGTAGAGTCTACAGCATATTGGCACCAGCGATCTGCGTGCCCGACATTGCAGCGAGTCGCGAGCGCCGCGACAAGGGTACCCACGACGTCTCCATCAGCAGCATCATCACGCTGCGCTGCGCTGGGTCACGCACAACGTCGTACAAGAGCCCGCCGGCTCGGCACTTCCCTCCCTCCCCCCCACCCTGGGGGTCCCGAAACCGTGTGGTGACAGGCCTGACCTGGCGGTGAGCAAAGACCTTCCCGCAGGGTCCACCACCACACGGTTCTGGGGCCTCGGAGGCCCCAGTCGCCCGAGGCATTTTCGGAGGACGACCCACGTCCCAAAACCGTGCGGTGACCCCGAATCTCCACCGACTCACCACACGGTGTGGTCACCACACCGCCTGGGGACCCCCAGCCACCGCTCCTGCGCTGGGGCCCCGTGGGGAGCGCAGCCGCCCCGCTTCACGCGCAGGAGACCGCCGGGGACCGCCCGCGGCGAAACCCGCCGAGCATGGCGGGAGAGCGGCGCAGGCCGACGGGCGCTACACGAGGGCGCCCTGGTCGAGCACGTCGCCTCCCCCGCCCGCCCCCATCCTCCAAAGAATGTTCTAAGAACCTCTTGTGGCTTGCACGAGATGGTCGCAGAACATTTCTCTGGTTGAGACCGTCTTGTTTTCATGCATCGGGCCTATGTTCTAAGATATTTTTGTTATTAGTTTCTTCTGGGTTCTAAAAAAATGTCGTGGTAGGCCTATTGGAATGCCGGGACGGTCGGTCCCTGCTCAAATGTGGCTCGAGTGGGAGCCCCCCATCGAGGATCGCGAAGATCGACCGGGCGGGGCTTGGACGAGGGTGGCTCCGTTCCAGAGCGTTCCGGAAGGCTCTCGTCTGCCCCTCTACAGGAGGAATATCCCCAAATGGTCCAAAATGCTCGGGAACCAGTTTTGACAATGTTTGAACTATTGTTTGACTATTTTTCTTGTCCGTCCAAAACCTGTCTGTAGGGGGACATGCCCGACCTACGCCAATGGGGGGTAGCCAGCGCGCTGGATCTTGCAAGATTCTGCAGAGCAGGGGTTGCACTGACCTGGGCTCGCGCGCAGGATCCTGCAGGGTCTTGCAGGACGTAGCAGGATCCTACAGAGCCCGACTGACCCATGTTTGCATTCAATGCGTCCCCGAGTCGATCTGGAGCCCGGTATTCTCCATCCCAAAGCCGCCGATGCATCGCAGATGCAGGGCTCATTTCGATTCCTCCAGCTCGATTCAGTTCGCTTTCGATCGATTCCGATTCGATTCGACTTCGGATGCCGACTTGGATTTCGGTATCTCCACGGAGGCCGCGCTGGCCTGCCGATGTTCGCCGATCCGATTTATCCCGACTTGGCTGCCGGGTTCCGCCGATACGACTCATGCCGATCGCCGATCCGACTTGTCGAGTCGATTCTGGGTGCTCTTGCAGATGCATCGGCGATGCGGTGCGAATTCCTCTGAGCTCCTTTACTCCGTCGCCAATCGGGTGGCAGTCAGTCCCCCCCGCCCATCCAGGGCTCAAGAACTGTTTGGTGGCCTGCCGTCCGATAACCCCTGAGTCTCGAAGACCTTACCGGAGGGCCGGTCGCCAAACGGTCTTGGGGGACCTCGGAAGTTCTTGGCGTTTCGGGCGGAGAACGACGCAAGTCCTCAAATTGTCCGCTCATCCTGAATAATGTTCGACTCACCCCGGAGTCCCCTTCGGTTCGAAAGCCAACCGATGGCCAGAGGGTTCCAAAGGGGGTTTGGGGGGAGGGGGGGTTTTCCAGAGAGCCCCCCAGGGGCCTCGGAACCTCGTCAAAACAGGGGGTGCGAACCCCCTGGGGGACCTCTCCTGGAAACCCCTCTCCCCAACAACCACCTTCGGAATTCTCTGGGATGGGAGGCCAACCAGTTGACATCTATTGGGAGGTCGGCAGTGTTCATAGAGTGGATGGTCGATATGTGTTAATTTAACGCTTAACTTCATGGTCGGCCCAGCGACGCGGCGCGTACAGCACCTTGCCCTCTACAGCGGAGACCTATGCCAAGAAGCACCCTGCTTGCCTCCGGGGTGCCCCGGGTCTCCTGGGGTTCGATGGTTTAGCTGTGGACAGCGCGACGCTTCCACACCAAACGTCGATGGACGTCCTGTGGTCTCAGGGTTGGGTTTCTTGTGGAGGGTCTCTTGTGGTCGGGCTCCTAGTGCATCCCGTGGCTGGCCTCGGTTCGCGGCACGGACCCAGCTGGCCCTGGCTGCAGCGCTGATCTGGGCCGACCCGTCCCCAGCAGGTGAGGAGGAGGGAGGAGGCGGAGGAGGAGGAGGGAGGAGGAGGAGGAGGAGGAGGAGGAGGAGGAGGAGGAGGAGGGCGGAGGAGGAGGAAGGAGGGCAGAGGAGGAGGAGGAGGAAGGAAGGAGGGAGGAGGAGGAGGAGACAGGGAGAGGAGGAAGGAGGAGGGGGAGGAGGGGAGGAAGGGGGAGAGGAGGGGGGAGAGGGGGGAGGAGGGGGAGTGGACTGGCCTCCACTGCATGTGAGCGTGTGGATGCCTCCGCCCAGGCCTCCCGCCCTGTGCCCGTGGCTCCCCGGGCGGAGTGGTCACGGGCCCGGCCGCGGCACCGCCCGGGGACCCGCCCGCGGTCGGACGGGACCAGAAGTAACCGACACCCTCCGATGATCAGTGGGTTGTTTGTGAGGGGAATCCTGGAGGCCTCGCGCGGCGCGACATAGTAGTATGGTCTAGTCCACTTGTCAGTTCCGTAAGCTATGGGTCGACGCTCGCGCGGCGATGCTCAGGAGTCAGTCCAACGTAATTCCGACGTAAATCCGACGTGAACCCGACGTAAATCCGACTCGGACGTAAATCGGGTCTCAAGTTGCCGCGCGAGACCTCCAGGATTTTCTTCATAATGTTGTCAATGGTCCCCGCTTTCACCACTGAGAGTTCATTATCCCGGGCCAGTACAGGTTTGGTCAGGGAAGAGAGGCGGCAAGGCCGAGCTTTAGAATCGCGGGGGGAAGTTGCGAATCGAAGTTGCTCTCTTCGTATGATCGTTCAGGATCATCTTGATCAGCATCGTCATCATCTTCATCGTTATGCTGAGATCTCCGGGACAACGTTTACTGTCCTCGCTGGACCCCGAACTTTATTATTCCTAGGGGGTTATTATCGGGAGGTTTCGGACAAATCGGGCGTGTCCCCCTACAGGAGGCAGTTTCAAACACAGGCGAAAGATAGTATGGGGACGAGTTGTTCCCATCATTGTTTGACTATGTTTGCGCACTGCTCGACTTTTAAAGAGATTCGTCCTTCCGAAATTCGCTTGTAGTGCAAGGACGATCTTCCTATTATTCTTGACTATTCTTGAGCACCTGTCGACTTTTTCATTTATCTTCCAAACCCGCCTGTAAGAGGACATGCCCGACCAAGGCCCAGAATCAGGAAACACTCGTTCCAGAGCGTTCCAGAATCGCTCTCAGAGAGCGCTCCCTGACGCCCCGGAGCGGCCGCGGCGCCCCACGCGACCTCCACACCCGCCGAGTCTCGGAGAGGTGCGGCTGGTCTCGGCCCGATGGCGCCTCGATTTGATTACCCATCGGTGCTTGAAAGCAGGTATCCTTTAAGCGCCTTCCTACGCCAACGACCGAGTGGCTTCACCTTTTCCGTCATCCCTGGGGGGCGGACGGAACCCCATCTACCTCCAAATCCTTTCCCATTTCATGTTTCTACCTACTTCGTCCGACCGATGGGTATATCGGTCCGATTATGTCTCGATTCCGCCCTCGTCTTAGCCTGGGGTCGGCGTCACCCCAACATACTAATACTATGTGTGCGTTGCCCCTCCAGGGGCGACGCGCGCACTGAGAAATCTCATAATATATGCGTCGTGGTGGTTGGCGCTTTCTGGCCACACCGCTCGAGAAACGATACGACAAGATGGGTATCGGAGGTTGGGGGGTGAGATCGAAGTGGAACGGAGAGCCCCCCTACCGGGAAATCGATTTCGGTTTCGTCTTCGTGCGTGCCGTGCGGGCGAGGCGAAGCTGCGTGGGCGGGCGAGAGAAAGTCTCCTGAGGCTGAGGCGCGGCCGGAGCAAAAGAACCTTGACCGGGCGACCGGTGCCCCGCGGTGTCC
This sequence comes from Prorocentrum cordatum, assembly GCA_963575745.1. Taxonomy (NCBI): domain Eukaryota; class Dinophyceae; order Prorocentrales; family Prorocentraceae; genus Prorocentrum; species Prorocentrum cordatum. Next base: position 297,505 of record CAUYUJ010014184.1, on the reverse strand, counting down.
CGCCGGTGTCCCGCCGGTGTCCCGCTGGTGTCCCGTGTGGCTGAGTCGCGGCCGGGGCAAAAGAACCTTGACTGGGCGGCCGGTGCCGCGCGGTGTCCCGCCGGTGTCCCGCTGGTGTCCCTTCGGTGTCCCGTCGGTGTCCCGATGATGACGTGGATGATTATGATGATGATGATGATGGTGATGATGATGATGGTAGTGATGATGATGATGATGATGATGTTGATGATGGCGATGATGATGATGATGATGATGATGATGATGATGATGATGATGATGATGATGTTGGTGTCGTTGATGATGATGATGATGATGATCATGATGATCATGATGATGACGACGTCGATTGTGATATCGATTGTGGTATCGATAGTGAGACCGAATGTGAGATCGATTGTGCGATGCTGATGGTGATGATGGGCATGATGGTGATGATGATTGTGATGATGATGACGACGTTGATGATGATGATGCTGATGATGATGACGATGATGATGATGTTAATGGTGATGTCGATGATGATGATGATGATGATGATGATGATGATGATGATGATGATGATGATGATGATGATGATGATGACGTAGATAGTGATATCGATTGTGAGATCGGTAGTGAGACCGACATTGTCACTGGCATTGTCACAACAACATTCACCACTGTTGCCCATTGCTGCCCCCCCCCCCCAACCTCCTTATCACCCGCAAGGTGGTCGTATAGGTACTATATGCCCGGATCGGACGTACGCCTCCAAAGCGGACACATAGTAACAGTATGTCTCTGTGCGTCCCGTGGGGATCCGCCCGAGGTGTCTGGAGCTGGAGGCCTCGTGTGCCGCGGAGGAGGGCGAGCGGCGGCGGCGGGCCGAGAGCGACGAGCTGAGGGTCAGGCGGCTCCGACGCCCTGCCCGCCCTCCCCCCTTCCTGGGGTCGGGCTGGGCGGGGGGGGCGGGAGGAGGAGGAGGAGGAGGAGGAGGAGGAGGAGGAGGAGGAGGAGGAGGAGGAGGAGGAGGAGGAGGAGGAGGAGGAGGAGGAGGGGGAGAGGAGGGGATGAGCAGGAGGAGGAGGAGGAGGAGGAGGAAAATAGGAGGAGGATTATAGGAGGAGGATGGGGAGGAGGAGAAAGAGATGGAGACGGAGGAGCAGGAGGAGGAGGAAAGACATGGAGAGTAGGAGAGTCCAGGAGAAACGCCAGGTTGCCCTATGAGAGACCCCGAGGGGCGCCTGAGAGGTGTTCCAGAAGCACACCAGACGCCTAAAGCAGCTACTGTTAGCCCAGTAGGGTCCTCAGGTCCGGCGCACATGCAGACCCGCACCCTGCTCCAACCCCCTCACCCCCGCCCCACCCCACCCTACTCGGCCACGCGCAGAGGGGGGCAGGGGGAGGGGGGAGGGCTTCTTAGAATCACCCCTGCGTATTAGAAGGCGCGGACCTTCTGTGTAGATGTAAGGCCAGCGCCTTCTAAGAAGCAGCCTCCTTCTAAGAAGCCTTCCCCCCTCCCCCTACCACCCTCTTCGCGCCGCCAACCTACATTCCTCCCAGGCAAATGTGTTCGCATTGGGCCAGTCTCCCTCGGGGGGTGCTGAGCGACGGTGTTCTTTTTCTTCTGGGAGCTTAAGGAGTCGACGACACTCCTGACAGTCTTGCCAGGAGCATGCGAGCTGGCGTGCCCAAAGGCCTCTGGAAGCACCGACCGCATTGAGACGGGGAGGAGGGGGAGGACGAGGAGGAGAAGGAGGAGGAGGAGGAGGAGAACGGGCGACTAGAAGGAGGCGGCGGATGAGGAAGGCAGGATGCACATCAGGAGGGCAAGCATCTGAACAGCCCACCACAGGTCGCCCAAGAAAGTGCACATAGCCAGACATGGCCTTGCGCCCGAGCCCAGGTGAACGCCCCCCCTCGGAGTTGATATTCCTGGACGCCTCCCCGGGAACACCCGCATTTTCGCTCGAGCCATGCGGAAGGAGGAGATCGGTTGACGAGACGGAATGGAAGGAGGAGATCGATTGACGAGACGGCGCAGGCGGTAGAGGAGAGTAAGTATTACAATCGTCCCCCAGGCAGCCCCACAAAGGCCGCCAAAGAGGCCACGTGCAGCCCAACATGGCCATACGATTCCAGGCGGACCTCCCTCACCTCACAATCGACGCTCCCGGAACACTCCCCTGGGACGTCGGAATCGACGATGCGAGTTTGCGTTCGAATCGATACGAGGAGGAGGACGGAAGACGAAGACAGGAGGTTCAAGAGAAGGAAAGGCACCCGAACCGACCCCCCACCAGCCAGCCTCCGCGCGGCCGCCCAATAAGGCACAAATAATCCAGCAGACCCTTGAGATCCCAGGTGGTCTCTCCATGCATGGCGCAGCCCCAACGCCGCTTTTTTGACAACAGCCATACGTGCCTTCAATTATTCCCCAGCCACCGTTCTCGCATTGCGCGTGTATCCGCTATTCTCCGTCGACCGACCCACCGTCGGAATTCGGGCGCACGGGGTGGTTCGTGCGTCCGAGTTTCCGTTTGGCGTCTTCGGGGGTTGCTCGTTTCCACGATTGGATTATTTTGCATGCTTGGGCCCCTCCTTCAGCGACGCTGTAGCCGCCCGTAGTTCCAGTCTGCCAGCTCGAAAACACGTCGCGGGATTGATCAAATGCGCATTGCCAGTGTCTTCAGAGTCGGCTTCAACCCAAGCGCGTGGTATGTCTTGCAACCATTCGTTCGCGCACAGTTTTCAGCACGTCAGTTTCAACGGGTGAGTTTGTCTTCTCCAAGCAGCTGTGCCGACGGGGGTTTTGTTGCGGTAGAAGCTATTATCAGCCGAGGGACCCCCGCACAGAGACATCCTCTGAATTCTGAGGTGGTCCAGGCTGGTTCGCCATTTCTCAGTGCTGCGTTGTCCAGGATTTGGCGTTTCTCGTCGCGTACCAACGCGATGAAGCCTTAATCAAGAATTCATCGGGTTTCCCCATGCACTTGTTTATCATTGGTTGTTTGTGTATGTTATTGTGTTTTTGTTCGTGGTCGGATGCATATCTTCTGGTTCTTGTGCATAGATGTCGGAGGAAGAACGCGCGTTTCGCACGCGCCAGACGATCGATTCAGCGCATACGCACCCCAGTCTCATCCGAACGTGTTCGAACAGTTCAACGAAAGGACATACGTGCAAACCATGACCATGCAGATCCATGTACTCAGGCGGGCGAGGGATAATGCCGACGGCGCTGGGGATGACGAATGGTATGATGCTGCTGTTCGTGGTGGCAACGATGGTCAAGGCGGCAACAGATGCAATGCCAGCGGTAATGGCTTACATTTAGAAATGACGAGGACGATACCGATGGTAGGTCAGTTGAGCTCCGCCCACAAAAGTGCGGGTGGGTGGGTGGGTCCGGGGTAGAACACTTGCTGCTCCCCCGTTTCCCTCGCTTCTCGCTTCTCCTCCTCCCCCCTCCTCGTCCTCCTTGCTGTTCCCACTGAGTCAGCTTCATAAAACACAGCGCACGCTCAGAGGATGAGGAGCGGATGTGTGTGTATGTGTGCATCGGAGGTGAGGGGGTGAGATCGAAGTGGAACGGAGAGCCCCCCTACCGGGAATCGGTTTCGGTTTCGTGTTCGTGCGTGCCGTGCGTGCGGGCGAGGCGAAGCTGCATGGGCGGGCGAGAAATAAGTCTCCTGTAGCTGAGGCGCTGCCGGACCAAAAGTCTCCCTTCCGGCAACCGGTGCCCCGAGGTGTCCCGCCGGTGTCCCGCTCGGGAGCCGGTGGCGCGCGGTGTCCCGCCGGTGTCCGTCCGGTGTCCCGTCGGTGTCCCGATGATGATGATGATGATGATGATGATGATGATGATGATGATGATGATGATGATGTTGATGATGTTGATAATGTTGACGATGATGATGATGATGATGATGGTGGTGATGGTGGTGATGATGATGGTGTCCCGATGGTGATGATGATGATGGTGATAATCATGATGATGATGTTGACGATGTTGATGATGTTGATGATGATGATGGTGATGGTGGTGATGATTATGGTGCCCCGATGATGATGTTGATTATGATGATGTTGCTGATGATGGTGGTGCCCCGATGATGATGATGATGATGATGATGATGATGATGATGATGATGATCCTGATGATGTTGATGATGACCAGATAATTTGATGATGATGATGATGGTGATGATGATGTTGACGATGATGATGATTATATTGATGATGCTGCTGATGATGATGGTGATGGTGATGATGGTGTCCCGATGATGATGATGACGATGATGGTGTCCCGATGATGATGATGATGTTGATGATGAGGATGGTGACGAGGTGATGATGATTTTGATGATGGTGGCCCAATGATGATGATGCTGATGTTGATGATGATGATGATGATGGTGTCCCGATGATGTTGATGATGATGGTGATGATGATGATGATGATGGAGATGATGATGATGATGATGGTGACGATGATGTTGATGTTGATGATGATGTTGCTAATGATAACGGTGATGGTGCCCCGACGATGATGGTGATGGTGATGTTGATGATGTTGTTCATGATCATGGTGATGAGATGATGATGGTGGTGTTCCGATGGGGATGATGATGGTGCCCTGGTTGTGACGATTTTGATGATGATGATGGTGACGATGATGGTGCCCCGATGATGATGGTGATGATGATGTTGATGATTATGGTGATCAGGTGATGATGATGATGATGATGTTGACGACGATGATGATTATGATGATGATGATGATGATGATGGTGTCCCGATGATGCTGATGATGATGATGTTGATGGTGTTGATGACGATGATGATGATGATGATGACGTTGATTGTGAGATCGACTTTGATATCGGTAGTGAGATCGATAGTTAGACCGAATGCGAGATCGATTGTGAGGTCGATAGTGAGATCGATAGTGAGATCGATTGTGAGATCGATCGAATGAAATAGATCGAGTGAGATCGATTGTGAGATCGATCGGGTGAGATCGAGCGAGACCGATAGTGACATCGGTAGTGAGACCGATCGAGTGAGACGTTGGTTCCTCCCCCCCGAACCTCCTTATCACCCGAAGGGTGGTCGTATAGGTATGTGTGTATGCGTGTATGTGTGTGTGTATGTGTGTATGTGTGTATGCGTTTATGTGTTTGTGTGTCTGTGTGTGGTGTGTGGTGTTTGGTGTGTGTGTGTGTGTGTGGTGTGTGTGGTTTTTGGTGTGTGTGTGTGTGGTGTGGGCGTGTGTGTGTATGTATGTGTGTCTGCGTGCGCGTGAGTGTGTGCGCGTGTGTGCGAAGATGTGTGTGCGTGCGGGGGGAGTGGCGAGAGGAACGAGGGTGAAGATGGGGACGAGGATCTCAGTGCAGAGAGTGGCGGTAAGGATCACGAGTGTGACAACGAGAGTGCGGACGGGAATGGGGATGAGGAGCGGGGACGATATGGGCATGTGGACGAGGACGGAGGCAAGAGTGGAAACAAGGATGGGGACGAGGGCGGAGGCAGGGATCTTGATGCATTGTATGGTAAGGAGGCGGATGCGATGGAGAATAGCGATCGTGATGGGGCCCGGATGGGAGTACGTATGGGGATTATGATAGTGATGAGGACACTGAGGTGTGGGAGAGGGGGAGGGACAACCAATGGGTAAAACTACTTTTGGCAGGAGTGAGTGGATGAGGGGGAGGGTAACGAGGCGGAGGGTGAGGAGGAGGAGGAGGAGGAGGAGGACGAGGAGAAGGAGGCGGAAGAGGACTGCGGGAACGCCTGGCGGTAACCTGGCCGCGCGGCCCAGAAGGTTCCCGTGCGCGGGTTCGCATCCAGGCCCCGACCCTCCCTTCTCGGGGGTGGGGGGCGACTTGGGCCCCTTGGGGGAGATCGGCCTCTGTCGGGCGATCCTGGGGCCCGAGGTTCTCCTGGTTACCGTCGAGGGGCACTCGAGATGTGCCGTGCCCGGAGGCCACATCATCGTGCTTCTCTCTCTTCCTGTGCGTTCCTCGTTTCTCCAGTTACTCTACACATCCCGCTTACTGCGCATCTTGCTTACATTGCTGCTGGCGGATTGTGTGCCTCTCGCTTCTTTGCGTCTCGAGGTCACTGGTTCAATACCCGATGTCTCTTTTTGTTGCGTGGGTTCCCGTATGGCGTGGCCTCGGCGAGAGAATATTTTCGTGAAGTACTATTCGTCCCCGAGCACCTTTCAGACGCGTAAATGGCGTAGATTACGTCTGACTGCGCATCCAAAGGCTCGCTTGGATGTTGTGAGCATGGCCCATTCCAATAGTGGGCCACGTCAGTAAGGTAGCCATATCTATGTGTTTGACGCGCTATATGCTGCTCCCCCAGTTCCTCCTGAGTTTTTCTTGTCGCATGCTGTCATGGTTGTGATGGGGTTGCGCATACCGAAGCCACTGATACTGAACACCCAGCTGGGTTGCATGTTGCTTCGGATATGGCTCCTGATGTCGCTTTGGAGCGCGACGATAACCTGTTCAAAGTTAGCTTCGTGGATAAGTTGTCGGACGGAAAAGTTGATGCTCAGGCCGTGGTCCCAACGTCGTTATCACCAACGCACGTGCAGAAGCAAGTTTCGCTTGATACGCAGGTTGTTCGACAAGACATATATACAAATGGCTTCACGCATGCGCATCGAGAAATGGTGTTTCCAACGGCAGCTTGTCAGGGACAGGCATGTTATCGGCCCTGCCTGGCACCAGTGGCAACGAGGTTTGGATTCCGAGGGGTGGTGCAGCAGTGCTCCCGGATCTGATCGTCTCGAATACGTTGAGCCCCACACATTTTTGCAGATGCTCCGAGGCTTTCTGAACAGAGGCTACTCTCATGCGGATCTCTCTCCGTGCGATGGTTGTCACATAAAAGGCTGGCTGGCACAAAGAGATAGGATACAAGTATGATTTCTACGTGGGTTTACCTCCTCGGGACTATGTTGGCTGTTGGCAATTGCGCTGTAAAGGTCGGGTCACGATGTGGCACGAGTTGCGGTATAGCAGCGTGCCGGTTGCTGCGTTCCACGATGAAGAGTTGATGCATGAGTTTTTGAGTCTGTCGTCACCCGTTTCTGGCGCGCAGGACCGAGGATATGGGAACATGTTTGGCAGCGATAGCGATTGCGATAGCCCTTGGTAAGTATTTGTACCCTTGCCATCGAAAGGTGATGTAACGATCAGCGGTATCAGAGGCCTCAGAGAGTCTCTAGTTTTGCTTGTGGGGCACATGCCTGTTTGGTGAAATCTGGGTTTTCTGTTGTGCACCCGCAGTAACTTCACATCTTTTGATCGTCAGTACGTCGCAGTGCTACCTCAATATGTTTGGTGATCATGTTGCCAAGCAATATTATACCCTTGTTGCGCTTCTTGATGGTTTAGCTGTTCGCTTCTCATGTTTGTCCCCGCCCGCGCCGCCTGGCTCTTTGCGTTTCCCCCTCGTGTATTCAACCCTCAGCTTTTGTTGTCCCCTGGTTGTCAGGTGGATACGACTTGCGTCTTTTTATATTTCAGTGTTACAGTTCTGATCAACCCCGTGCTTCGTCTTTCCTTATCCGATACGGCGGGGGCGTTCGTCAAGGAAATGTGCCCAGGAGGCCGCACGCCCTGGAGGACGCCTCATTGGAGGAGGGCGACTGTGATGTCCATGGCCGATCCTCAATTCGAGTCCCACCGCCTTCCAGACCCTGAATTCTTTCCCCAAGGGTTCCTTCTCAAATGCGCCCACCGTTTTGGTTAACACATGTCAGCTCACTCTACTTGCATTTACTTTTTTGTGACTTCACGACGTCCGTGCCTCGCTCTGTGCTTGGAATTGGCATGGATGTTTGTCACTGTTGATTGTTTTCTTTATCGATGCCTCCGCCATCCTGGCCTGGCACTCATCCGTTGTTACGTATGTCTGCTTGTCGTGGGTTCCGTTTGGGAGTGCCTGTCCAGTTGCCTCTGCAGGTTTGGCAGGCGCGTGACGGCTGAGTTTGGGCGGTTCGCCGCTTGCCAGTGTTCTGGTCAACCGCCAATACACCCGGTGGTCATTTCCTGATCCTTGCTCCCCTTGCGTTTCTACTTCTTGTTTGTCTCTTCCCATCGCCGTTCCTGAATCCTCATCGCAAAGCGTCCGCTTCTGTTGGGAAGCGGGCTCTGGGTGGTCAGGGGGGGCCCAGAACTCGCAGGTCTGGCGCTGAGGCCCTCGGGGTGCCTACGGCGTCGGACCCCGCGGGGCCAGTGGCTTCGAGTGAAAAGACCGAAACGATGCGATCGTCTCGTCGTCTGCTGGGGGACGTCCCAGGGGCAGGGTCTCACAGGGCAATTAGAACCCGCGTGACCGACAGGGCGCGCGGGGCCACTGGAATCCCCGCGTTAGCCAGGGCGTGCGGGGCCAATTGAATCCCCGCGGCTGCTTGGGAGCGCGGAGCCGTTGGAATCCCCGTGGCAGCCAGAGCGTGCGGGGAGCGTCTGGAGGACGTCGCAGGAGCAGAGTGTCGCACCGCGGCCAGACTTAGGTTTGCTTCCCCCCTGAATTTCTGCCTCCGTCCTCTGAGCCCCTCTCGCATCGGATCCTTCCTCCCCCCAGGGCGGGCGCGGCCCAGGTTGGGTCGACGACCCCCCCGAGGGGCCTGCTGAACCACCAGTGGCCCCCGTCCCCGCCCCCCCTTCGCCTCGCACCTCCTCGGGCCTCGCCTCGTCCTCTCTGCCCCCCCCCCCTCCGCCGCAGCCGCCGCCGCCGCTTCCCCTCGCGCCTCGGTCGAGGGCCAGGCTTGCGGAGGCCCTGGAAGGGGTCCGAGCGGCCCCACGAGGCGGCCAGGGGCGCCGTGGAGGCCGAGACCTCATGAGGGGCGAAGCGCGCGTGCAAGGGCACTCCGCCGCCCCGTCAGGACGCGGTGGTCCCGGGGGTCCCCTGGCCGCGCTCGGGGGATGTGCCTCCCGCGAGCACCAGGGGCCACGCGTTGCACGCGTCGGGGGGGGGCGAGTGGGGTGCAGCAGGCGCGGGGCCTTCTCGGCCAGGACAGCCCGAACCCAACTTTTTGGGGAATGTGATCCCGAGGTTGGCCCGTCATGGCAGGCCCCAGAGGAAATGGAGGAGAGACAATCTTACGGATGGCTTGAACCCAAGGGGGGGGAAGGCCCCTCCCCTCCCCGTTCCCCGCAGGCCCCTGGTCCCCGGTGACGCCGCCCAGTGGGGCCTGATATCCGTAGCATGACGAGCCGCATGGGCTCATACACGTAACATCTAGTTTCTGCGACTCGTTTGGTGTCATTCGTTCGTCTTGGGCCGACTCGGTTTCGCCTCAGACCCTGGACTTTCTTCCTCGGGGCCTCTCGTCGCGGCCGTGATGTTTCGGCTGGGCTTGGTGCGCCCTGGGGCCCCGAAGCGCTTCGTGTTCGATCGCGTTCGTTTCACCTTTTCACGCTGCTCCTTCCGCCCCTGGTCCGACTCGGCGTGTCGCTCCATGGGCTCGCGACTCCTCCTTCGTTCCCTTCTCCTCCTCACCTTCTTCCTCCTCCTCCTCCTCCTGCTCCTCCTCTTCCTCCTCCTGCTTTTCCTCCTTCTCATCCTCCTCCTCCACTTCCTCTTCGTCGTCGTCCTCCTCCTCTTCCCGCTCCCCTTCGAGGTGCCTAGAGCTGGAGGCGCTGCGGGCCGCGGACGGCGAGCGGCGGCGCCGCGACGAGGGCGAGGAGCTGCAGGGCAGGCGGAGCCCCGCCACAACCGCTCGACTTCGACGGCGACGACGACGGCGGCGGCGGCGGCGGCGGCGGCGGCGATGGCGACGACGACGACGACGATGACGAAGACGGCGGCGGCGGCGGCAGCGGCGATGGCGATGGCGACGACGACGGCGACGGCGACGGCGGCTACAACGACGACGACGATGACAGCAGCAGCGGCGGCGGCGGCGGCGGCAGCGACGACGACGACAACGACGACGACGACGACGACGGCGGCGGCGGCGGCAGCGAAGACGACGAGTGAGCGGGGGGGTCAGCGGCTTGGAACCAGCCCGCAGCTGAGGTAGCCCGGCACGGGTTCTGGCCAGAGCTGGGGGAGAAAGTCGAGGGCGGCCAAGAAGGGATTGCATTGACTACTAGGGCTAGGGGGATATCGTGGCCAGGGTCTTGGTATCTTTCCTGGCGCCTAGTCTTACGTTGATGCGTTCCCTGCCCTCTCTGGGCCGCGCGCGTGCCTCGGGCCATGATTTGCCAACGCCTCTGGCTGAACGCCCCTGAGAGAGGAGTCACCTCGTCGCCACCGCTGGGCGCGGCTTCAGAAACGTGTCTTCTACGACCGCGGGAGGACTCTGGGGAACAATTTTGGGCGAACTTGCTTTTGCCCTCCAGTTCCGGCCCAGTTCCGGCCAGAAAGGGGGGAGAAAGGAAACCCCCTCGTCGCCACGGCTGGGCGCGGCTCGACGATTTGTTTCATTTCATCTGCGCGAGGGGTCGGGGGAGCGATTCTGAGCGAATGTGCCTTCATCCCCGGGCTCCGGCCAGAAAGGGGGGAGAAAGAGGCCCCCTCGTCGCCAAGGCTGGGCGCGGCTCGATAAGCTTGTCAGTTTCGACAGCACGAGGGATACGGCCTTCAACTCGTCGCCACGGCTTGGCGTGGCTCGACAAGCTTGTCAGTGCCGACCGCCCGACGGGTCTGAGGAGCGATTCTGAGCGAATGTGCTTTCATCCCCCCCCTCGGGGGACCCTGGGCTTATCCAGCCCAGACCCCCCGGCCGCCTCCAATCAGGGGCACCGTTTGGGGGCATGGGCATTCATCTGCGACGGGGGCCCGACAGCCCCAACGTTGCCCAGAATCGTGTGGGCTCATTGTCGAGATCCTATCGCCGATCTAACAGCGATAGGTCGTCGATTCCAGGCCTCCGTGTCCCCCCTGGAGCTGCCCCCCCCTCCCCTCCCCGAGATCGAGCAGTGGCGAGGCGTCCTGGCTTGTCTACAGGCTCACCAAAGACTGTTATCCTGAACTTCTGTGATGTGCACGACATGTTCTTGAATACTTTCTGTGTGAGGCAGTACTGCTTGAATTGATCGGCTTCATGTTCTAAGAACGTTGCGTCGGTCATTAGAACATTCTTTCGTTCGAGGAACATTCCGTGGTAGGATTATAGGAACGTGTAGGAATGTTGGGGCGGCCGCTCCTTGCTCAGTGAGGGATGGGGTTTATGTCAGACTGCTGAGCTCCGTCTGGCCCCAGGGTGGCCCCCAGGTCTCAAGGGGCCCCGACCTCTGAAGCACTGGGTTTCGAATGCAAGCGAGGAGGCAGGGAGGGAGAAAAAGAATAGCTGCGCGCGCCCTCGTCCGGCAGGAAGGCGAGCGGCGGCCTTCCCTCCCCCATGGCCCTCCGAGGTGCCTCGAGCTGGAGGAGGCGCTACGGGCCCGGGCCACCTTCGGTGCGGCAGGGTCCACCATAGGCGCCTGGAGCCTCCCGTGCGTCGTCCTCGTCGCCGTCTTCGTCGTCTTTGTTGTCGCTGGTGGACGAGGAAGGGGAGGGTGGGTTTGGGGGGGAGGTCGCTGGGACGTTCCGGGGGCGATCGAGGGATCAAACAGGACGGAATGAGGAGGAACAGCAGCAGTAGGGCGACGGCGACGAGGGGGACAAAGAGAAAGGAAGGAAGGAAGAAAGGAAAGAAAATACTCGGGGACGAGGACAGAACAGAAGGCCAGAGGTTGGATGACGGAGCGCAGAGAAGGAGAACAATGCAGGACGAGACGACGGGAGACTGGAGAGGATGGAGAAGGACAGTGGACGGAAAATGACGGAAGCGGGCGGAAGATGGAGGAGGAGGAGCAGGAGAAGGCGAACGAAGCAGCGCGGAGTGTGAGAAAGAGAGGGAGGAGGCGGACGGATGCAGAGAGAAAGAGGAGGCGGCGGCGAAGCGAGCGAAGGAGGGCGATGAAGGAGGTCTACAGTGTCAGCGCAATGCCACCGCACATCATCGTAGTAGACGGTTGCTTTGTCCGTTGAGAAGCTTGGTAGGCCCCGCGTCTCATCTAGCAGCTTACAAGTAGGTGGTCCGCTTCCTTTGCCCCTTGCGAATCCCAAACGCTGTACGTGAATGGGTGGCTCAGCGAGGTAGGGGAGGGCGTGCGATACGTTCCCATGAAGTTGGCGCAGGTTTCTTTGGAACGTAGTGCCTTTCCCCTAAACAGTGCTTGCACTGAGGGGTTCTTACTTCTGTTCTAAGGTAACTGGGCCCTGGTGGCGGTCAGGCCTGCTCGTTGCCGCCCGTCGCCGCGGTCCCCGTTGGGCCCCAGTGGCGGTCCGGCTGGCTCGTCGGTCCCGCTCGCTCGTCGCCGCCCGTCGACGCATCGTTTTGCATTGTGTCTGCATTGTGTTTCGTTTTGTCATGCGTCCCATTGTTTCGCATTGTTTCTTGCATTGTTGTGCATTGCTTTGCCTTTGATTGCATTGCTTTGCATCGCATTACATTGCTTTGCTCTGCATGTTGTTGTGTAGGGTTGCATTGGTTTGCACTGTTGTGCAATTACTTTGCACCGCGTAGTTTGCACCATCTGGATTGCACCACCTAGATTGCACCTACCACATTGATCGCACTCTTTGGGGCCCACACGGGCTAACATAATCATATATGTTGGGTTGGTTCTACATCCGCGCGCTCTTCTCCACTACGGCGAGCATCCGATGGGCCGGTGTAAGGGTCACACGGGCCGCCCGTAGGTTCTGGATTAGGGAGGGTTGGATTGGTGAGAAACACATGCCCATTCTGCAGCTGGGCATGGGAAGATGCCTGCGACAGAAAGTGGCCGAGGAGAGCTGAAATCGGGGAATGATGCGCACGTAAGGGTCAATCGATGCCAACCAGTGCCCAGGCATCAAGATGTCGACCAGTGCTCTGGACGCGTGTCAGCCCAATATGTGTTTTACCCCGTTCAGCTTGACACCCCGTGCGCAGCGTGTTCCAGCCCTCATGTAATTGTCTACGTCGAATATACATCGAAAACCATGCCAAGAAACACCCTGCTCGCCTCCAGGGTGCCCGGTGTTTCTTGGGTTTCAAGGGTTTTGCTGTGGAAATCGTGACGCTCCCACACCAAACATCAATGGACGTCCTGGGGTCTCAGGGTTGGGCTTCTTGCCGAAGGTTTCTTGCGGACTGGCCTCCACTGTAAGCGCCTCGGTGGACAGTCGCACGTTGGCGCGAATCGTCTGTGCCAGCCAGCATCGGCGTAAAGTCCCTCGGCCCGGTCCAAACGGCGCCGAGGGGTTCCTTGGGCGGCCCCCTGCCCGGGCTCAGCTGGGATGAGAGGGGGAACGGGGAAGATAAATATGCGAGGGAGCACGATCCGCCGTCGCTTGCCTCGAATTTTATCCCTCCCCCTGAAAAACCCACCCCCTTTCCCAGTGAACTGGAAAGGGGGGAATTGGAGCCCCCCCTCCCCGAAATTGGAGGCGGGGAGCGGGACCTTCGGTTCACTCAGGCTCTAATCGAATCTTGCCACTAGGGCTGGATCCAGCTCTAGTGGAGTCCCATTGGGGCTCGATCCAGTTCTCATATAATCCAACAAAAAGTAGATCCAGCTTTGTGAGAATCCTTTCTGGGCATGATCCAGCTCTAGTGACATCCTATGCGGGCTCGGTGCAACTCGAAGCGAATCATGCTACCAGGGTTGGATCCAGCTCAAATGGAATCCCACTAGAACTCGATCAGATTTGCATCGAGTATTATCGTGGGCTGGACCCAGTTCTAAGAGGATCATACCAGTGCTCGGCCCAACTCTAACAGGATTTTATGATGGTCTGGTGGATGCAGCTCTAAAACATCACGTTAAGGCTCGATCCAGCCTTCATACAACCCTACGGGGGCTCCATCCAGGTTGAATAGAGTCCTACGGAGGATAGATCCAGCTCTCATAGTATCCTATGTGGGTTGGATCTATCTGTAATGGATTCCGCTCCCTCCCCCCCTTTCCCCTCTGATCTGAACTGAAGGGCAACCCCTTGCACCCTTGCACCCTCCCCCCCCCCCCGTTTGAACCAGGGGGCGCGGGGGTGGGTGGGTGGTTCTGCTCTCCCCCCCCGATTCGGAGTGGAAGGCTGTCTATACCCCCCCCTCTCCTCCCCCCCGTTCGAACCCAGGAGGGGGGGGGGCTTGCCAGTCGCGACAGCGCTCCTTCGAGCACGGCGGTGACGGCGGCGAGCGCAGAGACGCCTGCGCGCCCCGAGCCGACCACCGCGCGCCACAGTTGGAGCGGATTTGATGGCCGAGCTGCTGCCCGATGGGGGAGCCGCTGTCTTCGGTACAGCCGGACCAAGGTATAAGATCGAGGTCGGTTCGGGGAGGGTACCCTAGTGTTCTTCGTGTTTGTTGGATGCTCTTGTGCATCCTGGGGAGGGTACCCTTGGATGTTCTGTGTGGCTGGGCTGGCGGAGGGTCTCAAGTTCTTGAGGGATGTTCTTCTGTCCTAGGTCCGACCGTAGCAAATCACGGGAGCCTGGTGTACCCGATTGAGTATGTCTTTCGCGTCGATGAGCATCTGGGAGTCGATGAGCTAGCGCCGGTTTAGCGTCGATTAGCGTCGATCGGCGTCAATTTGGCGTGGATCAGCGTCGATTCGCAAGTTCCGACAAGATGGTATGGGAGGCTCCCATGAGTTGCCACCGAAGATTTCGCCGACGCGAGCGCTGAAGAAACGCTTGGTTGGTATCATCCGTGCAGTGCGCACGCGATCAATGGCAAGGGGGCGGGCGAGAGCGGCTGTGCTCTTGCGCCGTGCCCTTCCAGACGCCTGCCAGCATGGCGGCGGCATCTGACCACTTGTCGGCGGCGAGCGGGGGGGGGGGAAGTGAGAAGGGGGAGGCATTCTCAGAAGGCGGCGGGGGTTCTCAGAAGCCCTCCAGCCTTCTGCGAGGTCTTCTGTTTAGAAAACCTCTCGGAAGGACGGGGGACTTCCGAGCCTTCTGAGAAGGCCCGCCCCCTCTCACTTCCCCCTTGGGCTGGCCGCCGAAATTGATTCTTAGGCTTACGCCACGACGCAGACTCCTTTGGGGACTGGCAGTTGTTGCGTGTTGCTCCTGAGTGCCTCTTGGAAGCCTTTGGGGGGGGTTCCTCTAGCACGTTTGATTATCGAGCTCTCGGCACATCCCGCCACCGTGCTTGGGCTGCGGGTCTGAGGCCACGCGGATGGCAGACGGCGTCTCATGAGAGACATCTCGGGGGCGTTTGGGAAGCAGTTCTTGAACCGCGTGGGGGCCTCCTGGAGGCATCTTGGGAGTTTTTTGTTCGGGCCTCGCGGACCTCTCTGGGAGCCTGTTGGGGGCTTCTTGGGGCAGCCGGGGGGCGGTTTGGGGTCGAAGGCTCGAAATGTTCGTTCGGGTTCCCCCACTGGGCCCCCCTTGGGGCTGTCTTGGGGCTTCTTGAGCGGCCTTTGGGCCCTCTTGGGTCGTCTGGAGCCCTCATGGGTGCCTCGTGTGCCGTATTGGGGCGATCCAGGAGGCTTCTTCGGCTGTCCTGGACGTTGTGAACGTACAGGAGGTGAATGTGCTACAAATGCACGTTTCCCTGCAGGAATCAGGCGATTTTTGTTCTTTGGGACCGTTTTGGGACGCCTCTTGAGGGTTTTGGGGGTCGTCTTAGGGGCCTCTTGAGCCGTCTGGAGGCCAGCGTAAGCGTTTTGGATGGATCTTTCGGCGGCTTGTGGCTCTCTTGGACCGTCCGGAGGGCCTCTTGGTACCACTTTGGCATGTTTTGGAGCCCTTTGTCCCCCCGTGATGCGATCGGCTGGTCCCAGGGGTCCCCCCCCCTTCCAAATCGACCGGACCGGGCTCCCGGGAGAGGGGCTTGGGGAGGGGCGAACATGTCACACGCCGATGAACCCCAAGGGGTCGGCGGATTTGCCCTCTCTGCCCGAAGCTGAATTGCAGAGGCTGGACGCCAGGACCCGACAGCTAGCTGCAACCAGTCGCCGGGAGGGTCACAGCCATCCCCTTGCCAGCGGCCGGTACAGCGCTCACGGAAGCCGGCAAAAGGATGGGGCACGCCCTGTCGGCATCATCCACCCCGTATCAGGCGATCGCAAACATGGATCAAGGGGGCGTGGATTAGCGGCGGGTCCCGTTTTTATGGGGAATCGCGGATTTCCGCCGCCGAACGAGGCGGCACTGGCCGCATTTCGGGAAGGGCACCTCCCCCGATCCATGGATTTGGCAACCGCGCGCTAAATGCATAGATCGCTAATCCATGTTCGCGCGCCCCCGACCATAGTGTGAAGTCGAGCATGTCCTCTTACAGGTGGAATATTCAAAAATAGTGAATAATAGTCTAGGGACTTTTGAATTTGCTGCTTTTTCCCATATAATCTGCCTGTAAGAGGACCTACCCGACATACCCTCGTGTACAGTTCTCTTCTATATGCACCTGAGACGCTCTGAGAGTACCCCTCGGCAGCAAAGATGTGCACCAATGGCGCGTTGCGGCTCCTCCTCCTCCTCCTCCTGGTCCTCCTCCTCCCCTTCCTCCTCCTCCTCCTCCTGCTTCTCCTCCTGCTTCTCCGCCTCCTCCTTCTCAGCCCCTTCCCTTGGACCTCCGACCTTGGAGGACCAATATCAATGCCTATACCAAATACCGGTTTTACATTCTAGCCACCAGCGTTTCCTCTTCCTCTTCCTCCTCCTCCTCCTCCTCCATTCCCTTTGCAAATGAATAACTTCTCCCTGCTTCACCCCGAGGCAAATTTTTAGGGTGGTCCGGGCATTTAACTTAAGACTTCCTCACGACTCATGACCCTGAAACTTAAACATTGATAACAGCTTCACAGATGGAGGGCGGGTCGTTTTCAACATTTGGATCTCGCCTTCTCGCTGCGCGCATTCGTCTTAAAACATGCAAGAACTTCACGGATGTAGGGCGGCTCCTTCTCAAAATGTGGTTATCGCCTCAGCGCCGCGCACATTCGTTTAAAATGTTCGCACGGGCTTCACGGATTGAGGGCGGCTCTTTTCCAAAATGTGGTTCTCGCTTTACCGCCGCGCACATGCGTTTTTAAATAATTTCACGAGCTTCACGGATTGAGGGCGGTTCTTTTTCAACATGCGGTTCTCGCTTTAGCGCCGCGCATATTCGCTTTTTTAATTTGCAAATGTTCCACGGGTTCCCATGATCAGCGTCCCAGACATGGTGTGTTGGAAAGATCCAGGGTTATGAGGGTGCAACAGCTACGTTGATTTTGCGGTGTTCAAGTCCCAGGGGTGGCGTTCTGGCACGACTCAGGATCATCAAGACGCAACAGTCAGGTTTATTCGTGGCGTTGGAATCCCGAGAACGATGTTTTGGCATGCGTCAGGGTCTTCAAACGGTGTCTTTCAACGAGGCTGTTCCCTCAGTGGAAATGAACCCTTATAGGGGCCTGTGAAGAGGGAGCTTGAAGGGAGGGTGTATTACAATATCGTTGATGACTCTTGGGTTTGCACTGGTCCTCCTCTCCCTCCTCCTCCTCTCCCTGCCTCCTCATCTTCCTCCTCCTCCTCCTGCTCCTCCTCCTTATCCTCCATCCGTGTCCCTTGGGCGGTATAGGGCAGGCCGTCGCAACAGCCGACGAGATGGTACGGGAGGATCCCACGAGTTACCACCGAAACATCCTCGGGGAACGTGGCTGGCAGAGCGCAGACGACATCAACGTTCCTCACGAGCTGAACTTCGCATCCATGGTCACGGTGCCACAGGGCGACGAGTTGCTGGGGAACGCCGAGTGCTCTCGCTCGTCTGACTCGTTGCGCCCGCCGAGCATGAAGAATTCCGACATCAAGCTGCTGGTCGGCTGTACGGTGCTCACTTCTAGAGTTGCTCAGTGATCGGCGAAAGAGCAGCAGGAATTTGTAGTGGGCAAAGCTCGTCAACAACATGGCCGACGCAGACGCTGAGGCGAGAAGGTTATCCATGCTGCCCGATGCCCACGTCCTTCGCCCAGTCTTCTCGGGTATAGCCAGGACCCCAGGTCAGGGGACCCGGTTAGTAGTAGGGCCCTGGAGTCGCTACATTGGCCAGAATCCTTAAACCAGGTCTGCCGTAGCTCGTGTTTTTCTGGTGACGGCAGTTCCGGTTAGTGGAACGGGGCGGCGGGGGGGGCGTCCCCTGTACACATCACTAAACCAGGTCCCACACTCGGGTTGGACAGAACCGCCACCCTGACACGTCGATTGCTGAATTGTCCATTTTCGGTTCTCGAGAGGGCGCCGCGGCCGTGATTTTCCAGGCTTGCGCCCGCCAGGTTTGGGCCCGAGGTCGTTGTCACTAAACCACGCTTGTCCATCCCCGATAAACCCAGTTTTGCCAACGCCCGATCTCCGTGAGCTCGGACATCGCAGTTGCCTGCCCGAGCTTGATGCGTCGGTGGATGCGGCACGTGCTGCGGCGCAGGGTCCTGCGCCGCACGCTCTCACCTCGCGGAAGTCGTGCTACCATGAAGTCGGGCCTCTCCTTCTACAGGGTGGGCTTGGAATCCTTGCTTCGCTTCGACGCGTTCCCTCAGCTCTGTCGTGGGTGTACCACCGTACTGTACTGAACTTGTGTTCTTGATGCCCGTGCAGATGTCCCAGCTTTTCCGTCCAGCCGGCTTGCCTGTCTGTACTTGAAAGTATTTTGCTAGTTGCAGCGGCAGCGCCGACCTTTCGTGACAGCCATCCTGGTTCATCACGCTTGCAATACAAAACAATTATACGAAGAAATTACTCAATCATTCGGGGGACGTTTTTTCGATTATGGTTTAACCTGCTTGAAAACGGTTTGACTATTTTCATTTTTCGCCCGAAATCCGCCTGCAGGACGACATGCCCGACCTGATGCTACCATGCCCCGCAGTGTTGTTTAGAGCTGGATGGCGAGAAACTTCCCTTGCTCATTGCGGCCACTGGCGCGGCCCCAGGATGTCCGTCGTCGATGACGGTTTTGGCCATCATATTCGACCCGTTGACAATGAGTATTTCGCGAGAACTCCGCCAGCTGCAGCGTTGACTGCACCTTGCGTGTGCTGAAGATCTTGGGGTGATTCTAGGCTCGCCCCACGAACTGCCCACGCGCGTCCCGCATTTGATGTCAGATGAGACCTTGGCGGGCCTCAGGCTGCATGCGAAGAAATGCGTGAGCGTGCCCGTCTGGATTGTGCTTTTCAGTTTTTGCTGAACGAATTCCGCGAGTACCTCTCCTCGGCCCACGACTCGTGGAAGGACTTCCAGATCGAGGCGGCGGCGGCGGCTATCCTAGGGGTCTACATTGGTCCTGGTGCGAAGCGTGACCTCCAACGGCGTGCACCCAGGATGAAGTGGCTGGAGCGCTCAGAGCTTCTTGGCACCCCGACGGCGCCGCTGCAGGCGGGCATCATTCAGGAGGGGGAACCACACAGACACGATTAATCGACGACCCCCAGGAGAATATGGGAACATATGAGAAGCGGGGGGAAACGAAAACCAAGAAAATATTAGAAAATATGGGGAATCCTGAGATTTGTTTCTATTTGTTTGTGTGTCCCAGGGCCCCTTTAATCAAGATCTACAGCGCCGCCACGATCACCAGGCTGCGTTGCACTGGCCAGTCCTGCCCGCCGACGTGCAGGATGCTGGAGCGCGAGACGCTTGCACTCCTCAAAGGTGCTTCGGGCCGGATCCGGTTTCGTTAGTGCTGACATTATCTTCGCCCGGAGCAGGGCGGTTTTCACTGTGCGGCAGAGCGTCGAGGCTTTCGACCAGAAGAGGAAAAGGTACCCATAATTCGTGGACGACGATCAATGGAGAGGAAGCATGTTGCCAAAGAACTTCCAGATGTCTAGAACATGTTTGTTTTCAACATGTCCGACATGTGCGAGACATCTTCCTTCATGTTAAACACATGTTACATTCAATGATAGGAATTATAGGATGTTCATTGTCATGGCATCCACAACCCATACGGCTACCCTCCGCCCGTTTCCCTCTTTTTGGGGGGCCTCCTCGGAGACCCTCATCGCCACCGCTGGATTCGCCTCGAGATCCTGGGCAGAAAGCACCCATGCAGAGGCCCGGGGAGCAGCGGTATCTCAGGGGCGGCAAAAGAGGGGGGTGATGATTGGGGGGGAATATCATGGCGTGTGCCATGATATTCAGATTTCATGGCGCCTCTTCTTATTTCGTTACGTCCCGGGCCCCCCCCCCTTGGGGCCGCGCACATGCCGCCGGCCATGATTTGCGCCCCCCCCTCTTGGACGCCCCCCTCTTGGCCGCCCCCGAGTATCGGTATCCTGTGGTCTCCCCATTCCTGGCGGCTACCCGAGGGCGTCCAGCGCCGCCCACCATTCGAGAGCGGCGCGAGGCTCACCGGGCGCCGGAGGGAGACCATTGCCTTGGCCCACTCGCTCAGTTGGTGCGCACCGTGCTGGGCCGACGAATACCCGATCTCATGCAATGTCGCGGATGCGGTCGACAGCATCGGCTTCGCGCGCTTCATTTCATCGGAGAAGCTGATCGTTTCCCCAGTCGTGGTCACCGCGCTGCGGCCATACACGGCGAGGAAGAAAATGGCCCATCGTGCACTGGGTCTCGAATTAGATCATGCACCCTCGTCCAATTCGGGGGCAGCGCGGTCCTTCTTGGGTCCAGCCCCCATTGCGGTGAACGGTCTACGAATGGCAGGTGGTAGTGCCCATGTCACTTGGCAAGAAGGCTTACGAACAGTAGGTAGCGGTGCCCTTTTTTTCGGGCAAGAAGGCCTACAATGGCTGTGCCCATGTCCCGAGCACTGCTTCAACGTGGATAGTCCCGCGCGCTTGTGGGGGGGGTCGGCCATGCACCTTCGCCCACTGCTTGGGGTTCTACCCAAATACCGCAGAAACTTTACATGCGCGCCTTCACCAGACGTTTGTACCCGACGAGCTCGAGACCACGATCCGCAAGAGGCTGCGGGATGGTTTGGCATTGGGTACCAGATTCCTCGTGATCTCCCCAGATTCCTCGTGATCTCCGGCGCCGGGCCGGCGGCGCGATGCCTGGGCGGCGCTTCAATTCCCCGCCCTCCCGTGCATGGCCTGCGCGGGAGGCGTGCGCGGAAGGCCGGACGGCCTCGCCCCGCACGCACGCGGTCCCCGATCCAGAAGCGCGCCGTATTATTTGCCGCCATGTGCAGCGACCCCATCGACCATTACGTGCGCTTTCGCACACTTTGGCACCTTGTTGCGCTCCCCCCCGAAAGTGGTCGAAATCTTGGCGATCTTCCCCACACTCGAGCTTGACGGATTCCGAGCGGAATCGGGCGCCATTTCTGGCGAACCCGGGTGACATTTCACCCGTAGTATCAGAATTCACATTTGAGTTTCCGAAGAAGCGGGTCCGGCATGGACAGTAGGGCACCGGTCCCGCGCCGCGCTGGGCCTGGCACGGGACGCCATCATCACGAGGAAGTTCCCGATGGGACAGCCCGACGCGCGTGGCCGCGATCGATAAGACGGCCTGACTGAGGTTCGGCCCCTTATCGCTTGCTTTTCGACATCGCCTCGCGCAACTCCCACATCACCGCGACGCGCGCGGTCCCTTGCTCCCTGCGGTTGCACCTGGGCCTCTCGGGCGGCGCTGTCTAAGCGAGAGGCTGACGAGCGCTGGCCCGAGGTGACGTTCGCTCCATCCTAAAGAGTGCATCCCCGCCACAGCCCCAGACGTGTCGGCAGGGCGGGCTAGGCGTTCGGCCTGGAGCTCATTCAGAGCTGATTCACCAATTACGGGCCCGAAGCTCGATGATTGCCACATCTTCACGGGCGGAGTACGGGCCGCTCTCTTCAAACAAAGAACAGGCAATCGCTCTCAGGGGTGGAGGGCGGCTCCTTGTTCAATATGTGGTTCTCGCATTGGCGCCGCGCGCAATGTCTGGAATGGTTGCGGCAGTTCGCATCAGCTGGCAACGCCTCCATGGGTTGATGGCGGCTTCTTTTTGACAGCGGGTCTCTTGTTGTAGCGCCGTGAACATTCGCGGCGAAACTTTGCAGTGGCTTCAATGTTCGAGCACTCACTTCAGCACCGCGCGCACTCGTTTTTGTAATAAGTCGCTAAACAGGATGAGGAATGATTGTTGGTCCGACTCGATTTCTATCAACCCCGATTCCGACTCGACTTCGGATTCCGATTTGGATTTCGGTTCCTCCATGGAGACCTACTAGCCTGCCGAATTCCGCCGATTCGGCTTCGACGTCCTCCTCTTAGATGGGGCCGGAGTAGATGGGGTCAGACGATGGCGCCGCATCGCCGAAGCATCGCTATGAGGCCTCAGCTATGAGGCCTTACGAAGCGCGGTGTAATATCAATAATTTGCGCGCTTCGGTTTGGCCACCCACGCCACCCCCTAAAGCCGCGCACCCAGTGTCACTCTTGCCCGCATCGTAGGAACGAGGCCGGAAGGAGGGCAAGGATTGTGAGGACCTTTTGCACTATACTTCTGCCTGAAGGGCGCACGGAGGTCTTTCTGAGGCACGGCGGCGGTGTGACGCGTTCGCTCAGGGAGGGCCCTCGGTCGACCTGGACTTGTGGAGCGTTCTAGATATGGAGATTGAGTGACTGAGGAGGGGGTGACGGTTGAAGGAGACGAAGGGGGAAGGGCATGGAGTTCCAGCACAGGCGGGGGAAAGGACAGGGTTGGGGGTCAGGACGATGAGTTGCAGCAGCAGCAGCAGGGCCAGGGGGAAAAACAGTAGGTGTGGAGGGGGAAGGGAAGCGGGGGGAAGAAGAGGAGGAGGCAAACGAGGAGGAGGAGAAGGAGGAGGAGGAGGAGGAAAACACAGGACGGATGTGGGGGCCACATGGCGGAGTACGGCAAGGGATGACGGAGGAATACGGGCAGGAGGAAGAGGAGGAGAAGGACGAGGTGGAGGGAGGAGACCCAGTGAGTGAGCAGCAGGAGGAGGGAGCAGCAGAAGAAGAAGAAGCAAAGGGCGCGCAGTCGAGTTTGATTAGTGGGTAGGCCTTTGCAAATCATAGGACATCCTTGTGTCTTGTGTGCCGCGGCCCATGCCTTCTACATTCCTATGGCGATGTGGTTCGGAAAGGTCCTGTGTCCTCTCGCGTGTCCTCCCCAATTGAACTCGACTGTAGAAGAGGAGGAGGAGGAGGATGAGGAGGAGGAGCAGGAGGAGGAGGAGGAGGAGGACAAGCAGGACGAAAACGACGCCGGGGCCGACGCACTGACGCCGACGCACTGGCGCCGACGCAGCCGCGACGCCGCCGACGACGGCGACGCCGAAGGCGGCCGCCGCCAGCGGCGGCGGTGGCGTCCGCGGGCGCCCGCGCCGCGCGGAGGCTCCAGCGCGCGCCTCGTCTGCCAGCCGAAGGGGCCGCCGCCTGGCCCTGGCACGCCTCGTGGCGGCCCATGCGGCGCGCAGCCGGCTACGCCACCGCGAGGCACCCATCGCCCGCGAGTCGGGGGTTTTTAAAGGAGCCCCTTGCCCAAGGTTCCCTCAGATTTTCTCTCCAGTTTGGAGCCCCTGGGGCCCTCCGGGCCTCGTGATGGGTGCTCTCGAGGCCGTGGGGGGTTCCTAGGGAGTCTTGGAGGCACCTTGAGCCATGCGCGCTTCTAGCAGCACCCGAGCGAGGGACGGCGGGGAAATGGGTGAAGGGGTTGCATCTTTTACGCGCGCGCGTGTCAAATGGTATCGGGGCGGCCGCTCCGTTGAGTCGTAGTCGCCCTTCTGATTGTCGCAGCGCGCTGATCATTGGTGGGCGGTTAAGCACAGCGCGGCGAGTTTTAACCTGAATAGTTGATGACGCTGGTGATGATGCTGATGGTGGTGCTGATCATGATGATGATGGTGCTGATACTGAGTATGTTGATGATGGTGATGGTGATGGTGATGGTGATGGTGATGATGATGATGATGATGATGATGATGATGATGATGATGTTGATGATGATGATGATGATGGTGATGATGTTGAGGTTGATGATGGTGGCGATGATGAGTATCATGCGATGATTATGATGGTGATGGTGATGATGCTGATGTTGATGATGATGTTGCTGATGCAGATGCTGATGTTCGAGTAAGTGGAGACACTGCAGTCCGCCGTCTTACCATACCACTCAACTCTTCCACCACTCCTGCTAGTGCCACAACTACTCCTGCAACGTTACACAATGCTACTGGCAGTGCGCACTGGAGCTTGGTCACGCGAGTACAACTGTCACGGATCAGCAGCTGCGCTGCGCTACTACCATTATGGTAATACGGACTACCTCCGTGTATTGAGCGTTGCGGGCCTTATCACTAAGCACGATGCAATCTGCACAATTTCTTGTCATCGCACACCGTTGACCACTAGTACGCAATGAGCATTTGGGGCCGCGCACTAGGTTTGTTCCGCGCTGGGTGCAATGTTGCGTTGGGCGACTGCACATTGCCGACTGCGCGCTGTAATATTCCCAACCCTCCCGCGGTAGGGTTCTCGTTTTGAATAGGGCACTGCTCGCGTGCCCTCCACCTTCCTTCTCCCTCCCATCCCTCGCTCCTCCCGCCTGCCTCGTGCCTCGTGCCCGCGGTTCCTTGGCGGGCTCCGAGCTGCGAAGCGGTCACTGTCGTGGGCTCCGGGGAGCTCCCTGGGGGGGGGGCTGCGAACTGCGCACCCGTGGCCACTTTCGTGGGCTCCTGGGATGCTCAGAGGGGTGGAGGGCCCGCGCCTCCCTGCGGGGCTGCGAACTGCGCAATTGTGGACACTGGCGTGGGCTCCTGGGAGGCCCAGCGGAGTGGAGGGCCACACGGATCCAGCCGAGACCTCGCGGCGCCTTTGGGGGCTGAGAACTGCGCAATTGTCGCCATCGCCGTGGGCTCCTGGGAGGCCCAGCGGAGTGGAGGGTCACGTGGACACAGCCGATACCTCGCGGCGCCTTGGGGGGCTCGGAACTGCGCAGTTGTCCACACTTACGTGGGTTCCTGGGAGGCCCAGCGGAGTGGAGGGCCAAGCGGAATCAGCCGAGACGTCACGGCTCGTTGGATGGCTGCGCAGTGCGCAATTGTCGCCATTGTCTTGGGCT
>CAUYUJ010014184.1:230000-270000 GCA_963575745.1 Prorocentrum cordatum | reverse complement strand
GGAGCTGGCCCTCCTATGCCATTCTTTGTGACCACCTTGGGGGGCCACCACTTTGCGTTCGTGGCCCCATGGGGAGTGTGGGCGCCACCAACGTTTCTGCACACCCCTCAGACGCTTTGTGGTCCCACAGAGAGCTCCGCCTATGGTCCCCGTGGCGCAGCCCGCATCTGGGTGCCGCCCCCGCTTCGGCACACTACTCACACGGTTCGTGGCCCCATAGGGAGTTCCACCCAAGGTCCCAGTGGCGCAGCCCGCATGTGGGCGTCACCTCCTTTTCGGCACACCCCTCACACGTTTCGTGGCCCCATGGGGAGTTTGGGCGCCACCAACGCTTCTGCACACCACTCACACGCTTCGTGGCCCCATGAGGGGGATCGAGCTCACGTCCCGGTGGCAGCGCCCGCATGGCGGCCCCGCCCCATTCCAGCACACCCTTCAGTTGCTCCGTGGCCACATAAGGAGATCCACCGAAGACGATACCCACAACGACAGTGCTCACAACTGCATATGGTTGGGTCCTTCGCCAGGATAACCTTGGCCTCGCCATCTTCCTCGCGCTGCTCCTCGCGGATATTCTGGACCCAGCCTTCCGTCCTTTTGCCACACATGTCTTCGTGGTCGTCGTCGTGGTTTTCATTGTCGTGGTCTTCGCTTTCGTCCTCATCGCCGTCCATCAGCGCAGTCGTGGCGGTGGTGGTTGTCGACGTCCTCCCCGTCGTCGTCGTAGTCACGCTGCTCCCAACCTGGGCAGCCGCGAGACAAACACTCACATAACATGGACGTCCGAGCGAGTCCCCAAGGTAAACGCCGCCCCATTCCCGCGAACCGTACCTGCTGTCACCCCACCCTGCCCCAGAGGAGGAAAATGGTACCGTTACCGCCTCCCTCCCCTCGCTTTCCCCTTTCTCTGGGCCTCCTGGGAGGCCTTCGTCGCCAGCGCTGCATGCGCCTCGAGATCCTGGTCAGAGCGCACGCAGGGAGAGGTCTTGGGAGTAGCGGCGCCCAGATATCCGTCTGCTCCAATTTTTGCGATGCGTGGGCCCCAGAGGTCCGGACCGCTTCCCCAGGACCAGCTTTTCGTTCTGAGCCGTTTTTGGACGCTCCCGAGGCCCGGCGAGGGCCCCCAGAGGCCCACAAGTGTCAAAATCCACCTTCCCCGATTTCTGTTGGAGCGTCGGATCTCTTGGTATCGGGGTATCGGTATCCGCACCTCCTGGCATCTCCATTGCCACGCCATGCCGCCGGCGCGCGCCCTCTGCCGAGCCGCCCTCGCCCTCGGCCTCGCCCTGCTCCGGGGAGCGCCCGTGGGCGCCGTGCAGCTGCAGGGCGTCGCCGCGGCGGCCGGGGCCCGCTGCCGCAACGCGCTGCAGGGCGAGCGGCCGCGAGCGGGAGCGAGGGGCGGCCAAGAGGGGGGTGATTGACGAGGGGGTGGTGGAAGTCATGGCGTGGGCCATGATGTGTCCTCGGATTTCATGGCGCCTCTTCTCATGTCGTCGTTGTCCCTGGCCCCCCCCCCCCTGCGGCCGCGCACATGCCGCCGGCTATGATCTGCGCCCCCCCCTCTCTCTTGGATGCCCCCCTCTTGGCCGCCCCCGAGAGCGAGATCGAGGGGCAAAGCAATGCGTGAATTAATGTTGGCACGAGGGGTGCAGCTGGCACGAGGGTCAAGAGCAACCATTCGGCGGCGAGCGAGAGGGGGGGGAGCGAGCAGGAGGAGGCCTGCTCAGAAGGCGGCGGGGCTTCTCAGGGGCCCTCGCGCCTCTGAGAGGTGTTCTGTGTCTTCGGGGGAGGCTCAGAAGACTCCTCAGAAGGCCAGGGGGGGAGTTCCGAGCCCTCTGAGAAGGCCTCTCTCTTCTCGCCCTCCCCCCCTCGCTCGCCGCCGAGCACAGTTGGCACGATGGTCAAGAACAGTCATAGCGCTGGAGGGGTGCCCTCACAGTCAACCCGCACAATAAGCACGGGCAACCTTCCCCCCAGGGGTACCCCCTGCGTCGTTGCCTCCTCGCCCATCCTTGGCCTCTTTCGCTGGCTGCGCCTCGCTCGAGAAGCTTCGAAACGGCCTTCAAAGGCCCTTGCATCCTTACAGCGCATCCTGATGATACGGGTTGAGAGTGCAGTGGAGGCCCATGCCAAGAAACACCCTGCTTGCCTCCAGGGTGCCCCGGGTTTCTTGGGTTTCGATGGATTTGCCATGGGAAGCGTGACGCTCCCACACCAAAAGTCGATGGACGTCCTGGGGTCTCAGGGTTGGGTCTCTTGTGGAAGGTTTCTTATGGACTGGCCTCCACTGTAAGCCATAACTGAGAAAGCCAGTAGCTCGTGATGTCTTGGCCTCTTCGGCAGGTCCCTTGTGGGCCTCGTCTGGCTTCCAGCGGGGACACTTGGGGGGGCCTCCCTGGCCGGCCTCCGGAGCACACCTCCGGGCCGGGGCCAGGTCTGCCCGGCAGCCGGCTGGACGAGAGGCGGCTCCGCGCTCTCCGGATTGGTGTTAGGTGGGGCACGTCCCTCCAGAGGGGGGATGTCCAACAGCAGTCCAGAAGTAGTCAGGGGGACGATGTTCTGACGACGTCGCCACGTTTTCTTCCACAAGCCGCCTGTCGGAGGACATGCCCGACCCAAAATTGGTGGGGGATTGCTTCTGTTTGGCAGACCGCTTCCGTCTCCGAGAAGCCCCGTCCCCCCTCTGACAGGCTGGCCTCCGCAGTCTTGGCCCCTTCGTTTCGCCGCCGCAGGCGAAGAATGCTACCGCCAAGTGGACTCGATCATGCGCCGAGACCTCGCGTATTACCACGACAGGTTTCAACGAAGAAAAAACGCCATAAACATAAACTTTTGGCGCTCCGCGCGGATTTCTTAGATCCGCGCTGGGCCCCCTCTGGCGGCGCCGCCTGCGCCGCCCCGCGCTCCGCGCGCCAGGGAGGGGGTCTGGCGCGGATCCAAGAAATCCGCGCGGACCTCTGAGTTGTTATGTCTCTGTCATTCTTCGTTCCCCTGAGGTTCCCGACGTTGAGCAAGTCCGCCACGTTTGAGGACGTGCAGGAGGCCCTGAATGCCGACGAGCTGTGGTCCTCGGTGTGCACCACAAGGCCATGCCGTGCTGGGCAGCATGAGGAGGAATCCGACGATCCTGACGGCATGCGCACCGCCAGCGGTGTCGTGTCCGACGCCGGTTCCCGCGCCTCCGGCCCCGGCGAACCCGTGGAGGAGGTGCTCGGCAGTCGGGTCCCCCCACCAGCTCCCGAGATGGCGGCGGCACCTGGGCTGGCCCTGGCCGTACAGAAAAGCCGCACCTTGCCGGGCGTCGTCACCGCCATGCCATTCGTCGATGACACCTCGGCGGAGCTCCCAGCACAGGCGCAGGAGGAGAACACCACGCAGGCCGCCTCGTGCCCAGAAGTCATGTGCAACGGCCCCAGTCTCGCCTGCGGCCCAGCTCGGCCGAGGAGCGCTGGCTGTTTTGTGTGGCTGCCCAGAGGCTGCAATACCTCGCACGTCCACGCGAAATTCCACTGGCGGAGGGACACGTGGGGCGAGGTCAACGCGCGCGCGGGGGAGAGCGAGGGAGGACGCGTGCCAGGCCCGCAAGCCCGCCTTCGACGCCTTCTGCGGCGTGGAGGACGCCGTCATGCTGCACGTGAGCGACTCGCTGCCTGAGGCGGCGCCACTACTCCCCAGAAGCACCGGCTGCTTCGTATGGCTGCCCAGCGGCTGCAAGGCCGCGCGCTTCCACGCGAAATTCCATTGGCGGAGGGACACGTGGGGCGAGGCGAACGCGCGCGCGGGGGAGAGCGAGGACAAGTGCAAGGCCCGCAAGCGCACCTTCGACGCCTTCTGCGGCGTGGAGGACGCCGTCATGCTGTCGCTGCGGCCACTGCCGCCAGTGCGGCCAAGGAGCGCTGGCTGCTTCGTGTGGCTGCCCAGCGGCTGCAAGACTGCGCGCTTCCACGCGAAATTCCATTGGCGGAGGGACACGTGGGGCGAGGCGAACGCGCGCGCGGGGGAGAGCGAGGACGCGTGCCGGGCCCGCAAGCCCGCCTTCGACGCCTTCTGCGGCGTGGAGGACTCATCATCGCACAACCTATCCCCATCCCCGTCCCGATCCCCACCATCCGATGAATACGGAATTTTCCGAGCCGCCTCTCGGCTGAACAGCCAACATCCAGCTGAAAAGGCGCATCCCTGTCTCAGCAGCTCGCGTCTGTGCCAACGATACCACGCCAAACG
This sequence comes from Prorocentrum cordatum, assembly GCA_963575745.1. Lineage (NCBI taxonomy): Eukaryota > Dinophyceae > Prorocentrales > Prorocentraceae > Prorocentrum > Prorocentrum cordatum. The sequence goes on along the minus strand of CAUYUJ010014184.1, from coordinate 265,776 downwards.
ATCTCATACAGTGGAGGCCCATGCCAAGAAACACCCTGCTTGCCTCCAGGGTGCCCTGGGTTTCTTGGGTGCTGATTGTTTTGCCATGGAATGCGTGCCGTTCCCACACCGAAAAAACCAGTGGACGAAAAAAAAAATGCTGGGGATCTGCCCCTCGAGACCCGAAGGGAGCAGCCTAAAACACGGAACGCGGGACAGGGCCCGAGGGGCCCTGGGGCCGCCGACCCCGACGTCCAACGGGAGGGCCAGGGGACCGGCCTGCCCCTGTGGGGGGGGCCCAGATCGGGGGCGGCCAGGAGGGGGGGTGATGCCTGGGGGGGGGGGGGAGATCAGGGCGGAGGTCATGATATTTCCCCCGATTTCGTGGCGCCTCTTCTTATTTCATTACGTCCGCGGGCCCCTCCCTGAGCCGCGCACATGTCGCCGGTCATGAGTTGCGCCCCCCCTCTCTTGGACGCCCCCCTCTTGGCAGCCTCCGAAACATCGCTCCCGAAAGCCACCAGGCAGCCGTCACGACGGCCCGAAACGGCCACGAGTCACCGCCGCGACGCCTTTCAGGGATCTCCGACGGCCCAAGAGATGCCTTTCGAACGGCCCAAGAGGCGGCCACGATGAGTCGAGATCGCTCCAAGAGGGCCCCCAAGAGGGCCCCGAGAAGCAGACTTCGCCTCATTCCCTCAGGAAAACTTTCATTTTAGCAGATTTGCTTCTTGATTGCAACAAGGTCCAAGACGACCCAACAGGTCTCCCAAATCGCCCCGAGCTTGCATAAGAGGGTACCAGGAGGGTCCCTACGGCTCAAAACGGTCCCAAGACGGACAAAGAAGCCCTGAAGACGGACAAAAAGGGCCCCAAGATGAGCCCACGAGGGTGAGTCCGAGCTGCCATTTCGAGCCCTCCGCCCAAAGATGACCCCCGAGGTCGCCGACAGGCCCCAAGATGCCCCCAGGAGAGGAGGCCCAACCGAGGGCCCAAAGAAAAACCTAAGAGACCCCAGGAGGCCCACAGGAAGGCTCCAGCCAAGAGGCCCCTAATCGGGCTCCGAGAGACTTCAAGACCCCAAGATGCGTCTGCGAGGCCTCCGGCCCACAACCCAGCCATGTTCCCCTGATCAATCTCGACAGCCGTCACGGCGGTACCGGAGGCCCCGAATCGCCCCTCATTCGGTTTCGAAGAGTCTGCGACGGCGTCTGTGGGGAGGTGTGTTCGCGCGTGCCTTTGCCATTGGAGATCGACGGACACAGCAGCGAGTTCGGGTTTTTGGTGAGGTGTGTAAACATCGCGCCGGATGCTCCTCCTCGATTTCGCCTCAGGCGGGGAAGTGTCGGACCCTGGGGGCCGTCAGGGATCGATCCTGTGTGCACGGCCAGCCAGAGTGGACCCCAGGTAATCCTGGGGTCCGATCTTACGACACCTGGTGCACCGATGTAGGGGCCCAGGAAGCTGCTGGCCAGAGTCGCCGTATGCGAAAGTATGTGTACTCCCTAGGCGGTGCGTGCACTGGGGGCTCTTAAACTACTTGTTCCCCAAAGAGATTCAGGGAAACGTAAGACTCGAGTAAGCCGGCATTCGGGTTTTGCGACTTTTTTTTGACGAGCGCGTCTTTGATTTGACGGTCCCGGTTTCGTGCGATGTCTGCAGCGGGAGTCCGCGTCAAATTTCATATTGGGTCTCTGTCATTTTTATGATGGCCCCCGTCAGGCCAACCCGAGTCCCCCGTACCCGAGTCTTACGTCTCCCCGACAGAAGGCTTTAGTTTGTGTGCTTCAGGGCTTGGTTGGGTTCGGCGGAGGTTTGCCCAGTGCCCAGTCGGTGGCCGCGGTGTTCGCCTGTGGCCTCGTGGGCGCCTCGTGGGCGCCTCGGGCACTGGGCGGTTGTGCCAATGTTTCGCCGGGTGCGCGCCCGTGGCCGCCCGTGGGTGCCTCGAGGCGTTTCGTGGGCTTGGCGGCCGCACAGCCTGCGCTGCACGCGTTGCACCACTCAGCCCGCACAGGAAGACGTGTGCCACAGAGCCTCAGCCACAGCCTCCAGCACGCATCGTACACCGCACAGCTTGCACCACAGAACTCACACCGCACACGCGAGTTGCTCGACAGGGCTTGCACCGCATAGCTTGCACCACCGTAGCTTACACAACGTAGCCTGCACCACATAGAATGCACCACGTAGCTTGGTAAACATACCTTGCATCACATGGCTTACACCACATTGCTTGCATCGTATAGCTTGCACCGCGCATGTTACACCATATAGCCTGCATCACATTGGCCGCACCACATCGTTTACACATAGCTTGCACCACTTATTGCACGCATCCACAGTGCAGTAGTTGTTCACGCTTTGGCTCAAGCCCTTTTGGCTCAAGCCGTCTCGGCTCGAGCCCGCCCCTCGCTCAGGTGCGCTCTCGGGCCCGGGCCATGTCTGCCCTCTCGGGGGCCGCGCTGCGCCGCCGCCAGCGGCTGGCGGCGGCGCGGCGGGACGCCGCCCCTGGTCTCTCCGGCCCTCTGCCGCCGCCGCCGCTGCCGCCGCCGCCGTCGGAGGCGGCCGGCTGGCTGGCGGTGGTTTCCGCCGCCGCCGCCGCCGCCGCTGCCGCTGACGCTGCGGGCTCCCCGCCGGCGGCGGCGGCGGCGGAGGGCGCGGTGGCCGGCGCCGCCGCGGCCGCCCCTGGGGCCGCTGGCGGCGCGGCCGCCGCCGCTGCTGCCGCCGCTGCCGTCGCCGCCGATGCTGCCGCCGCCGCCGGATCCCCTCCGGGGCGGCGGCGGCCGGCGGCGCCGTGGCTGGCGTGGCGGCCGCTGTCGCGGCGGGCGCTGCTGCCGCCGCTGCCGGCTCCCCTCTGCCGGCGGCGGCGGCGGGGGCCCGGTGGCCCGCGCCGCCGCGGCCGCCCCCGCGGCTGCCCGCGGCGAGGCCGCTGGCGCGGCGGCGGCCGCCGAACAGCAGAAGCTACAGCAGCACCTGCAGCAGCAGCGGCAACAGCACCTGCAGCCGCTGCCGCAGCAGCAGCAACAGCCGCAGCTGCCGCAGCAGCCACTGCAGCAGGACAGCGCGGGGGCGGTGCCCGCGGCCTGCGCCGCCGCGGCCGTCCCCGCGGCCGCCGGCGGCGCGGCCGTTGGCGCAGCAGCTGCGGCGGCCGCCGCCGCGCCGCGGCCCTCGCCGACCCCCCGCGGCGGCAGCTGCAGCCGCAGCGACAACAGCAGCAGCAGCCGCAGCAGCAAGACAGCAGGCAGGGCAGCAGCAGCAGCAACAGCCGCAGCAGCAGCCGCAGGAGCAGCGCCCCACCGGCGGATCTAGATGCAGCCGTTTGCTGCCAACCTGGATTTCCCCTTGTGGATGGCGGCGAAGGGGTCCCCGCCGGGCGCACACCTGGCGGTCTCCTGGCTCCTGGACTCAGAGATGGGGTTGAGAGCTCCGGGGTCCCGGGTGATGGGATGGGGTCGAGAGCTCAGGGACTCGATGACACTTCGGTTGTGGGTCCTGGGAGATACGATGGCGCGTGCTTCCCTGGCGTTTCTTCCACCGCCGGTGCAGCCGTTAGCTGCCAACCTGGAGTCACTTCAGACGACGGCGCGTCCTTCCCTGTAGTTTCTTCCACTGCCGGTGCAGCCGTTAGCTGCCGCGCACCTGGCAGGCTCAGGGGCCCTGGACGCGGCGATGGGGTCGAGAGCTCTGGGGCCCAGGGCGTTGGGATGGGGTCGAGAGCTCAGTGGTCCATGAACGTTGCGGACGTGCATCCTGGAAGGGACGGTGTTTCGTGCATCAAAGACAGGCAGACAGACGTTCCTACGGCTCCTCTTTCCTATCAACGTCAAGCGGTTGGGGTTCAACCTGTGGCGGCACGAGCTCAAGCTACCACTTTGCCAGTCGCCGGGGCCGTCAGCCACCGCCTCATGCACCATTGTCCCCCCCACGGCAACAGTATTATGGCGACAGGTGGGAGTGCTGCTGAGGGAGCGCCCGTGGTTGGAGACCAATTTCCTCCCGACAAGAGGTCCGCGACGCCTCCCCGAGCGGATGGGGGAGTCTCGATAGGCATATCTCACAGCTTCAGAAAGGACGAGCCTTCAGCTCGAGAACCGGAGACTGACACATCGAGCAACCGCAGAGGTGAAGAGCCTTCAGCTCGAGAATCGGAGGCGGCGCCAATGGTTGTCGGGGGCGCCACTGGGCACGTGGCCACGAGCGGCGACGGGGGTCGCCGCGCGCCCGCCGCCCTTCCTGGAGTTGACAGCGTTGCGCACGTAGAGAATGGGCCTTCAGCCCGAGGAGCTCCCAGCGAGACGGCAGCATCGAACGATCCTGCAGCTTGGGGCGCCCCAGGCGGACTGTTCGGCGCCGACGGCGATGCAACGACCAGTCAACTCCCTGGGCACTCCCTTAATCCCGAAGACTTTCGTCAGCCGCCCGCCCCCCAGTTGGACAGTCGAGGTGCAGCTCCTCCTTCCTATCAGCGCGTGGCGCGAGCTCAAGCTATCGCATTGCCAGTCGCCGGGGCTGTCGGCCACCACCTGACATCCCATTGCTCCTCCCCTGACAACAGTATCTCGAGGGCGCTATCTGTCGATGCTCGAGCGGTTGGGGCTCAACCTGTGGCGGCACGAGCTCAAGCTATCACGTTGCCAGTCGCCGGGGCCGTCGGCCACCGCCTCATTCTCCATTGCTCCCCCCATGGCAACAGCATTGTGGCGACAGGTGGGAGTGCTGCTGAGGGAGCGCCCGTGGTTGGAGACCAGTTTCCTCCCGACAAGAGGTCCACGACGCCTCCCCGAGCGGATGGTGGAGTCTCCACAGGCGTATCTCTCAGCTCCAGAAAGGACGAGCCGGACCGAGCGCATTCCGCCCGCGTCCCCGATCCGCATCCCATTGGCTCACGCCCACACTCCGCCGACCACCCTCCCTTGGACGCGCCCAGTGCCGCTGGGCATGTGGCCACGAGAGGCGACGGGAGTCGCCGCGCGCCCACCGCCCTTCCTGGAGTTGACAGCACTTCGCACGCAGAGAATGGGCCTTCAGCCCGAGGAGCTCCCAGCGAGACGGCAGCATCGATCGACCCAGCAGCCTTGGACGCCCCAAGCGGACGCCTCAGCGCCATGGTCGATCCTGTGACCAGTCAACTCCCTGGACACTCCCTTAATCCCGAAGACTTTCGTCAGCCGCCCGCCCCCCAGTCGGACAGGCGCGGATGCGACGAGCCTTCAGCTCGAGATACTCACGCGGAACGAGCCTCCAGCTCGAGGGTCCAAGGCGCATCCGGCAATCACAGAAGTGACGAGCCTTCAGCTCGAGATCCAGGTCCTGACACCCCTGGAGAGACGATGACCGCGTCGCCAGGCGACGACTTTGGGGCCAGCGGACTGACTGGCTCAAGGCATCCTCACCCGGGATCACAGGACACCATCCCGCCAGGGCAGCCGTCGCCCCGTACTCCTTGGAGGGGAACGCTTCCGCCGACGCCACATGCACGCGAGAACCGTTGGCCTTCGGCCAAACGGGTGATGCGTTCAACCCCGCGATGCACACTGATATGGCGACCTTCAGTCGCCTCCCTGGATTCGATAACGGCTGGCATGATGCCCTCCCGCCTAGCTTTCCCCCCTCTCCCACCCCAACCCTTCCCATGCCCATTGTTGGGCGCCCAATCTCCTTTTCTCCAGGCGGTGCTGGGCAGAGCTGGATCGCCCTCGGCGATGCCAGGATTACGGGGGGCGAGGGCCCCACTCCTGAACGAGCGACCCCCCCCGCGGATCCAGGTCCGCGTGGTCCGCATACTGGCGATTGCCAGAGGGGCGCCCTCGACGTTCGACCCAGGGGCCGTTGCGACGTGGATGGGGGGGGGGGGGGGGACTATGGATTTGGCCTCCCCAGGGGGTGTTCGCGAGGGCGTCGGGAGGGGAGACAGGCAGACGCCTGCCCTTGGCCCCGACTCGCTCTGCAGAGGCTTGCGCCTTCACTCCGCCGAACTTCCCCTCCTGGACGCTTCTGCGCAGAGCGAAGCAGCCTTCAGCTGCAAATTGAAAATAGAAGATGGGCAGCCAGCCCTTGGAGCGATTTCTGACACAGTTGAGCGAGCCTTCAGCTCCAGGCGCCAAGGTGCATCTAGCAACCTCAGAAATGAACAGACATCAGCTCGAGAACCTGAGACGGCACTAATGGTCTTCGGGAGCGCTACTGGGCATGTGGCCACAAGCAGCGACAGGAGTCGCCACGTGCCCGCCTTCCCTGGAGTTGACAGCACTACTCGATAAGACGACGGGCTTTCAGCTCGAGGCTCCCAGCGAGACAGCAGCTTCGATCGACCCAGCAGCCTTGGACGCCCCAAGCGGACGCCTCAGCGCCATGGTCGATCCTGTGACCAGTCAACTCCCTGGACACTCCCTTAATCCCGAAGACTTTCGTCAGCCGCCCGCCCCCCAGTCAGACAGGCGCGGACGTGGCGAGCCTTCAGCTCGAGATTCTCATACGGAGCGAGCCTTCAGCTCGAGGGTCCAAGACGCAGCGGGAGGTAGCAGAATTGGCATAGAAGATGCCACAAGCGGCGACAGGAGTCGCCTCGTGCCCGCCTTCCCTGGAGTTGACGGCACCACTCGAACAGACAACGGGCCTTCAGCCCGAGGACCTCCCAGCGAGACAGCAGCCTCGATCGACCCAGCAGCCTTGGACGCCCCGAGCGGACGCCTCAGCGCCATGGTCGATCCTGCGACCAGTCAACTCCCTGGACGCCCCCTTAATCCCGAAAACTTTCGTCAGCCGGCCGCCCCCCAGTCAGACAGGCGCGGACGTGGCGAGCCTTCATCTCGAGATTCTCATACGGAGCGAGCCTTCAGCTCGAGGGTCCATGACGCAGCGGGAGGTAGCAGAATTGACATAGAAGATGGGCCTTCAGCCCTTGGAGCGACCTGTGACACTGCAGAGCGGGCCTTCAGCTCGAGACTCCAAGGCGCATCCAGCCACCTCAGAGGTGACGAGCCTTTAGCTCGAGAATCGGGGCCGGCACCAGGGGCTGCCGAGAGTGCCGACGGGCACGTGGCCACGAGCGGCGACGGGAGGTGCCCCTCGCCCGCCGCCTCTCCTGGATTTGACAGGGCCGAACACGCAGAAAGCGGGCCTTCAGCCCGAGGAGCTTCCAGCGAAGTCATAGTCCATTGCTCCCCCCCTGGCAGCAGTATCGTGGCGACAGGTGGGATTGCTGCTGGGGGAGCGCCCGCAGTCGATGACCAGCCTCTTCCCGAGAAGAGTTTCACGACGCCTCCCCGAGCGGATGGTGGAGGTTATCCCGAGCCTCCTCGCAGCATCGAGGGTCAGGAGTTCACGCCGGAGCGTGTGTGCGCGCGGGCCACAGACGGGCACGTGTTTGCGATCGGCACCGACCCTCCAGCCAGCGCCTCCGAGGCCATCCCCGTGGCCGACGGTCGACACGGAGCCCACCGCTATCAAAGCCTGGGGCTGTCGACACAGCTGGTTGGCGGCGAGACCCAACAACGCCCCGCTGTGACTCCGCCCGCCGCCGCCCCTGGTACTCTCGAAGACTCCTTGCCGGGTAACCACGAACACGCCTTGCAGAGGCAGGACAACGAGGCCATCCGCCAGCTTGTCGTCGAGAGAGGTCGCTTCGCGCCCATTCGCCCTCGTTCCCCTGTCAGCGAATCCGCCCGAACGGACAGCGAGCCGCAGCCACTCACGCCCGAAGGCCGGACCACGCTGAGGAAGGCGACCCCCGTCCTGGCGAAAGAAACGGCGTCTGGCAACGTGCCTGGGCCAGGTGCGACCCGCAGCACTCCCACACTTGACGAAAGTCACGCTGCGACAGACGGGGGCGCGCTCGTGGGCGAGGGCGGGCGCGGGTCTAATGGCGAGCGTCAACGGGAGGGGCCTGCCCCCGCTTACCACAGTGCTGCAGTCCTCTCAGCCCCAGATGCTGGAGGCGATTCGGCCATTACTTGGCGGCCAACCGCGCGGCCCGCGCCAACCCGCAAGTCCCCGCCAGACTTCCGTGCACCAGTTGCCGCCGCGCCCCGCGAAGCCATAGACGATTCCGGCGGCGGGCCCAACCAGTCGGAACAGTCGCAGAGCAGCGCGCGTGAGCAGCATGCGGAGCAGGAGCCGGAAGAGCCCGATGAGCTGGAGCTGCCGGCCGCCCACGGGGAGGGCGCGGAAGTAACGCCAGCGCAGAAAAGGGAGCACGGGCAAGAACAGGAACAGACAACCACCCACCGCCTCACTCCCCTGGCTGACACCACTTGCCCAGGCCCCTCCCTCCCAGGCAAGGGCGCGAGCTCGAGCGCTGAGGAGCGCCGGCAGCGCGGCCGGCACGTTCCCCCAGCCCGTCTTCGTGGCAGCGGGTGGACGCCTGCCTAGCCTCTGTCACTGGCCACCATCCAGTCTCCCCGCTGCCCCTGGGCCGAAACCTGGCCAGCGACGCCGACCGCGCTGGCGGGTCGGGTGGGCGGCAGACGGCAGGCGGCGAACGCAGCAGCAGCAGCCGCAGAAGCAGCAGCAGGCGCCGCGCCGAGGACCAGCCGCTGACCACCCCGCCCCTGGTTGGGGGTCCCGCCGCGCGTCACTGTCCAGAACCTTTAGACCCAGACACGGGACAGCAGCTATATAAAACTAAGATCGGCGACATCCAGTGGGACCTCCCCGGGGAGACACCTGGCGAGACGATAAAGCGGCTTCAGGCCTCCCTGGGAGCGAGGCTCACAGGCGCCTGGCACGAGTTCGCCCGACAGCACGCCTTGCCTAGCTGCAATGGCGCGCTCGACCCGCGGCGGCACGACCAGGAAACGCGTGTCAACTTCCCTTCGTCCTTCCGCCGCTATAACTGTGACGTGCGGGCCATGGGCGACGCGCTGGACCTCGGCGTTGACTGGGCGCAGGTGCGGCTTCGGTACCTGGGTGGAAGTGACGGCGCGGGCACGGGGCGCCAGGCGGCGAAGGGCCACGCTGTTCGCCGCGCACCCAAGAAGGTCCAGAAACGTTGGAAGGTCGTCACCTAAGCTGCGGGCGCGCCCGCCCTTGCTTCTCCTCCTTTCTCTCTGCATCCCATTGCTCCTCCCCTGGCTACCGTTTCTCGAGGGCGCTATCTGTCGGTGCTCAAGCGGTTGGGGCTCTACCTGTGGCGGCACGAGCTCAAGCTATCACATTGCCAGTCGCCGGGGCCGTCGGCCACCACCTCATTCTCCATTGCTCCCCCCATGGCAACAGCATTGTGGCGACAGGTGGGAGTGCCGCTGAGGGGGCGCCCGTGGTTGGAGACCACGACGCCTCCCCGAGCGCCTCCCCGAGCGGATGGTGGAGTCTCCGCAGGCATATCTCTCAGCTCCAGAAAGGACGGGCCGGACCGAGCGCATTCCGCCCACGTCCCCGATCCGCATCCCATTGGCTCACGCCCACGCTCCGCCGACCACCCTCCCTTGGACGCGTCCAGTGCCGCTGGGCATGTGGCCACGAGAGGCGACGGGAGTCGCCGCGCGCCCACCGCCCTTCCTGGAGTTGACAGCACTTCGCACGCAGACAATGGACCTTCAGCCCGAGGGGCTCCCAGCGAGACGGCAGCATCGATCGATCCTGCAGCTTGGGACGCCCCAAGCGGACTGTTCGGCGCCGACGGCGATGCAACGACCAGTCAACTCCCTGGACACTCCTGTAACCCCGAAGACTTTCGTCAGACACTCGCCCCCCAGTCGGACAGGCGCGGATGCGACGAGCCTGCAGCTCGAGATACTCACGCGGAACGAGCCTCCAGCTCGAGGGTCCAAGGCGTATCCGGTAATCACAGAAGTGACGAGCCTTCAGCTCGAGATCCAGGTCCTGACATCCCTGGAGAGACGATGGCCGCGTCGCCAGTCGACGACTTTGGGGCCAGCGGACTGGCTGACTCAAGGCATCCTCACCCGGGATCACAGGACACCATCCCGCCAGGGCAGCCGTCGCCCCTTACTCCCTGGAACGGGAACGCTTCCGCCGACGCCACATGCACACGAGAACCGTTGGCCTTCAGCCAAACGGGAAGAGGGGGTGATGCGTTCAACCCCGCGATGCATACTGATATTGCGACCTTCAGTCGCTTCCCTGGATTCGATAACGGCAGGCATGATGCCCTCCCGCCTAGCTTTTCCCCCCCTCTCTCTCCCCTCCCGCTTCCTCCCTCGCCCCTCCGCTCCTCTCCCCTTCACCCGCTTGCGGCTTTCTGCCGCCCCCCCTGGCTCGCGCACTTCCTGCCTTTGGATACAAGTGTGCATGCCAGTTATATCGTCCACGCGGCAATCTCGGTTGCGTGTGGACCCGGGGCCCCTAGCCTCACTGTAGTTGTTTTCACCTGCTAGGCCCAGCCTGGCGTGCGGTTGTGGGCGATCCGGCGGTTTTCGCCTGTCCATTGACTGCGCCACTCCCTGGATTCCACCAGCTTCTACGGCCTTCAGCCGCCCCCTTGGAACGATGGGGCTGTGAGGGACGCGTCTTGGGTATACGACGGTCCCGTCCCTCGGGTGCTACGTTACGTAGGCGCGTGGGTGGCGCTGGGTCGCATTGACCGGTGCACTTCTCAGCTACCAACGAGTTCTCACCGTGGGGTTTCGTGCACCTTGCCGCGTTCTGACCAGATCGCTGGTCCCTTGGACGCAGGCGCATCTCAGCAGTGGAAGGTTCTTCCTCGGGCGATTTTGGCTTCTGTTCCCTGGATGCGTGTTCTGACGTCGCGACGGTTCGCTGGCGCCGTCAGTTTACTCCCCGCTGGACTGCGTCACCAGCGTCAGTCTGCCCATACCCGTCAGACTCACTGGATTGACGTCCCGCACGGGAATCGTTCCCTACCTCTGTTCGTCCGTTTCGTTCACAGTGGGAACGTCGATGTGGCTGCGAGGGGCGCGTCTTGGGTATACGACGGCCCCGTCCCTCGGGTGCTACGTTACGTAGGCGTGTGGGCGGCGCTGGGTCGCATTGATCGGTGCACTTCTCAGCTACAAACGAGTTCTCACCGTGGGACTTCGTGCACCTTGCTGCGTTCTGACCAGATCGCTGGTCCTTTGGACGCAGGCGCATCTCAGCAGTGGACGGTTCTTCCTCGGGCAATTTTGGCTTCTGCTCCCTCGATGCGTGTTCTGACGTCGCGACGGTTCGCTGGCGCCGTCAGTTTACTCCCCGCTGGACTGCGTCACCAGCGTCAGTCTGCCCATGCCCGTCAGACTCCCTGGATTGATGTCCCGCGCGGAAATCGCCCCTTACCTCTTTTCGTCCGTTTCGTTCACAGTGGGAACGTCTAGCGCGCCATTTTGGCTGCGCTCGGCTCTCTTCGGTGGCTGACCTCTCAGACTCCCTGGATGTGCCGTTGCATGTTCACCTCAGGGGCTGCCCAGCAGACTTCCTGGATTTGCACGCCCTGGCTTCTCCGACGCCCTGGGTTGCCGCTGCCCGCCGCCTGACCGCGGCCCCGCGCGCGCCCGCCCCCTAGTCGCGGCCGCAGCCCGACCGTGACCTCCCGCCGCTGGCGCTTCCGCCTGCGGGCGTTTTACACACAAAAAACACCAGCCGGACTGCTACCCCAGCGATAGCGCCCAGACGGTGGCCCTGACCAGGAACCCTCCCTGGCCCCCGCCCGTGCACAAGCTCCCCCCAATCGCCTCACGGCTCACGGTCTCGGCACTTCCTGCTGCAGCGGCCGCAGGCAACCTGAGCGACTTCCTCCTGGACCCGGCGGGCCTCCATGTCCCCAAGCACGCCAACACCACTACCCCGCCCATTCGGATTGACGACAATCGGGTCTACGGCCAACGAGACCAAGCGCTACACTGCGACGTGCGATGGTTGTCCCCCCGGTGCCCCCCTTCTCTCTGTCCTGGGAAGCAGGCGCGCCTGCGTTCGGCTGCTTCGCATGGAAGGCTGACGCGGGGTCTGGGTCAGCTGAGGCGGGGGTCCCGGCGCGGGCAGATCGGTCCGTTGCTTGGACGAGCCGCAACTGGAACGCCACCTGGATGTGCCGCCCATGCCTCGCATACGCGTGGGACGTCAAAACCAATGCTGTCGACCAGCTATTCGACCAGAACTCGCACCTAATCCACCCGCCCGTCCCCACCGACAAGCCACGCACCGCACCGCCCGCCCCTGGCGAGTACTCACTAATTGACGAGCTCTCACCCAACCGGGCCCCCGTCGCCATATCTGTTCCGCTCAGCCTAGGCGAAGCCGCCCCCGACGGTTCTGCCTTCAAGGCAGACGCACATCCTACCATGACCAGTGAAGATGACGAGGTGCTCCGCCTACTGCCTGAAGCGAACCTCCCCCGAGGGCCTGGACTGAGGAACACCGACCTAAACTTCCCGGAAGCCGCGGAGGACGAGGGAGTTGACGACCCAGATACCAGGCCCATCGAGGTCCCGATAATCGAGTTTATACGTGACCTGCACCCGCTCCTGGACACACGTTGGCAGGAGTACACCATCGCAGAGGGGAAGAATGCGGTGCGGCCCGATGACCACGGGAGTTGGGAACCGCTTCGGCTTCGGCCCTTTCTGAGGATGGTCTATGGCGAACGGGTGGCGCCCTCCTACCTCCCCTAGAGCATCCACTGGCAGGGTAAGCGGCCAGCCGCCGCCCTGGTGATTGCAAAACTCTCTGTGCTATCTACGAACCCCACCATATTGGACAGCTGGCTCCAACACTCCAACAAGTGGCCCCCGCGCGGCCCGTCACCCCTGCGACGCACTCTGGAAACCCTTGTTGCCTTCCTGGCCAAGGTCAGTTCGGACAAACTCACCCCTGGGACTCTACAGCAACTAGCTCAGGAGGCCCCCATGCGCGACACCCAGGAGCTGTGCAAGCAGATTGGCCTTCCTTCCAGCAGGAAGAATAGCAGGGGTGATGGGCGGATCAGTCCCCACGATTCCGCTCCCCAGACGCGGACTGGAATGAGGGTGTGGGGCGCTCCCTTACTTCTTCTGCGCGCAGTGTTACTGGCCCTCCGTGCCACCTCCGAGCTACCTCGCAATCCCCTGACGGCGCCCATGCGCGGGTTGCCAGCCCCGGACTGGCCGCTCCACGCGCCCGGCCTGCTGCCCCAGGGAGCCCCCCTCCCGGCTCGAGCAGCGACGGCACCGCGGGACGCGTGGATGGCGCACTTAAGGGCCCCTGCGAGGCCCCCAGAAGCGACCCGCCCGCTGCGCCGAGGGGACGCAAAGGGGCTTCAGTTGCTCTCTCCCCGTCACCGAGTTCTGAGCCAGCGGTGGTCATTCACTCCTCGGGCAGCCCCGAGCACGAAGGCAGGCCGCGCACCCCCATGTCGCACGCTACCGACCTTCGCACCTCCCCCGCACTCGCCGGGCGCGATGACAGGAATCTCGCACGCCCGCCTGGGCGGAGCGTCCCGCGTTCCCCCGGCATGCCCAGGGCCCCTCCCGGCCGCCGGCGTGAGAGACGGGCGCAGCTGGAACGAGGGCTGGCGCGAGACTGGCCGCAGTCGCCCCTGCGGCAGCCAGTGGACGGAATGGACACGGTGGGCCAGCTGGGAAACCGATGAGCACTGGAGCCGGACGACGCGGCCTGGGCCCGGCGGGCTTTGTCCCTCTGACCCATGGAGGCGGCCCGCCACCGCGCGCTTCTCTTGGCGTGCTAATGCCACCTCGGACGCGCCAGGCTGGGGCCGTTGGCCGGCCCCAGGCATTAGGCCCCCTCCTTGGGACATCTCTTGCGGCCCCTCCCCCCCTGGATGACTGCCGCTTTCCCCGTCTCGCTTTAGGCGGCCAGGGCACAGGGCCCCTAGCCGGCTTCCCAGAAGAGCCCGGCAGCCACAGGGCAGCCCCCGCGCCTTGTGTCCCCCCCACGCCTTGGTGCACGTATCTCCCCTGGCCAGCCCACCGGGCTCGCCTGGGTCGCTCTCCTGCACCTGGTTGCTCTCACAGACTCGTCAGAGGCATTTTCCACCCTCCTTGGGTGGGTGCCCTGGCCCTGCCTTGTCCGCCGTCTCCCCCCGCCGTCGTCTCCGCCGCCTGTCCGCGCCGCCACGGCCGTCAGCTGCGCCGTTGTGGGTCGGGCTGTGGCCCCCCCTTCTCCACGGGGCGCGCTCGGCGGCCTTTTACTAGCCACTCCACCCGTTTCACGGCCAGCTGCTGCGCCCGGCCCCCCCGCCGGTTCTTGCCCCCGCGCGGTGCACCTGCGTGTCCCAGGCGAAGATGGCCTTTTTTTCCCACGTTCCCGCGGATGTTAGCTGCACCCTGCCAGTAGATCACCTCGTCTCAGGCGAAACTTCCCCAATCACACACCGGCCGCGTGCTGCACTCTTGTCGTGCTGAGGCTTGTCTCACGCGTAACCTCCCTTCATTCTGCGGCTGTTAGCTGCATCTCATCAAGGCATCGGCACGTCTCAGGCGAAGATAACCCACCTTCCTCCGGCTTTTAGCTGCGCCCTACCAGTTGGCCACCACGTCTCAAGCGCTGTTTTCCGCAATCACACCGCAGCGGTCAGCTGCGCTCTGGTCGTGCACCGGCTCGTCTCGGGTGTAACTTTTCCCCCTCAGCCTGCGGCTGTTAGCTGCGCCCCAGCGTGACATCGGCTCGTCCCATGCGGGGCCTACTCTGCATCCTGCGGCTTTTAGCTGCGCCCCAACCGACCTGGCAGTCGCGGCCCGTGCCCCCTGGCCCGCTTCATGCCATGGGTGAGCAGCTGTGCGTCTCAAGCGAAACTCCCCCTGCGGCCGTTAGCTGCGCCCTACCAGAGAGCTGCTTGTCTCAGGCGATGCAACCCCCATCGCTCTGCGGCTGTTAACTTCACCCCCACTGGGCGCCGGCCTGTCTCAGGCGGAACATCTTTGCTACCGCGGCCGTTAGCTGCTCTCCTGGGCCCCGGGCTGTTTTTCGGCGGCCCCGGCGCGTGCGCCCACCTTCCTTCGGCTTCAATTGCTCCCCCCCCGAAGGTCATCGAGCTCCTGGCAGCTGTCGCTGCCTCTCTCTGACAGGCGCCCCTCGCTCCATGCCACCCCCTGGGCACGAGGGGCGGGAGGCTTCCTTCACCCTTTCGCCCCTGCCTGGCCCTGGAGATGGCCCGGGGCACTGCAGGACCCTCAGCAAGGGCGCTCCTGCGCAATCATTTTCTTCTGCCGCCGTTGGTTATCCTCGGCTCCGTAGCCTCCTCGCCCACGGCGCCGCATCTGATTGGATTGGCTTCGGGCCCTGCTGCCCGCTTACGACAAGTACTGGGAGTTCTGCAAGGTGCGGACGATCTATTACTTGTTCCACGGCTGAGCCGCGGCTTCAGCTCTTCTCGTTTGCTGTTATTGTCTCTCGTCGCCCCTCCTTTTTTCGTCTTTCTCCTTCTTTTCTTCCTCTCTTGTTCGCTCTTTCGCCTTCTTCCTCTGTTTTCTTATTTCGCCCTCGCCCCTGCCGCGTTGCCTGTGCTTTGCCTGGTAGTTCTCGCCGCCATCGTGGCCCTCTTTCTCCTGCGCTTCGCTGGCGGCGCTAGCGCTGTCCGCCTTGGCCCTGTGCTGTTCGACCTCTCTGACGCCGCGCGGGCGCCCGCCTGCGGTCGCGATCAAAAAAGTACCCCCGCCAGCCCATCCCAAATACCACATCTTGCGACGACCACTGGCTGTCATGACATTCGGGCGCGTGCCCTCTTGCTCTCGCATATCTCCTCCTCTTCCGCCCACCTCCCACATATGTTCTGAGATACGTTCTTGCGGGGGCTGTGGGGGGGGGGGGGGCGAGGCGGAGCAGGAGGTCCCTTGACCCGTTTGGGGCCCTCGTGGTGCCTTTCGGGGCACCCTTGGGGCTCTTCTGGGGGCCTCTTGGGGCCCTCTTGGGCCGCTCTTGGGGCGTTGTTTGGCTGGTCTCGGGCCTCTCTGGGGCCTGTGTTGGGGCCGTTTTGGGCCATTTTGGGGCCATCGTGAAGCCTCATGGGCACATCGAAAGCGAAAAAGCGAGAAGGCAGAAAACACTGATTGTCCCCAGGTTATTGAAACTTGTTGGTTTTTCGGGGGCGTCCGCGGGAGGCTTCGTGGCCACTTGGGGCCGTCTTGGGGCCGTATTGGAGCCTCGTGTAGGCTTGTTAGGAGCTATCTTGAGTCATCGAGGGCTATCTTGAGCGATCTTGGCAATCATCTTGAGCTCTCTTGGGCTGTCTTGGCGCGATACTGGGCCAAAACAGACGCTCCAACCGCCCGCGCCCTCCTTTCCCCCCCCCGGCAAGCCCAGGGGGAGGGGGAGAGGGGGAGGGGTCAAGACACCCACCCGCCAGGAATCCGTCTAGCTCACTCCTGACCCGCCCTCCCTACACATATCATCACCCGAGCCTGAGCATGTGCAGCTGTCGTCTTTGGATGGACAGATATTGGGAACCAAAGCCGACCCCAGGTGCGCGACGTTTGGGCGAGGTGCGCCACGCGTGCCTGGGGCGCCACTCGCGCCAGGCACCTCCGGGGACCGAGAGTGCCAGGCACGCCTGGTGCGCCAGACGCGCCACGTGCTCCGAGTGTGCCGGGTGTGCCGCACACTCCGGCCGCGCCAGGTGCGCCGCGTTCGGGGCACGGGTAAGGTGCGCCAGGTGCGCTTGCGCACGTGACAGCACACATCGGGAAACATGTCGGCACCCGCCATCCTTATCGAAAACCGATGCCCATCATTGTGTTTGGTAGGCCTGCGCACAGCAGGCCACGCGCCACCACCCCCGCGGTCCCTGTCAAAAACCACTTGAGTGTGATCGCGGGATGGCCGCACACGATCCAGATTTAACCGCGATATGCATGTTGTATTGTTTTTTGTCCGGGATGGTCGACAACCCCGCCGTCCTTGTCAAAAACAATACCAAGTGCTTGCGGGCCTCGAGAACATGACTTAAGACTTTGCCCCAAATTGTACGTTGCATCGATTTTTTACAGGGATGGTGGGGGGGGCGCATCGGGTTGGCCGCGCTTGCTCCAAATGTGGAAGCAGAGTGCGGTTTGTATTTTTTTTTGTGACAGGGATGGCGGGGGGCGGGTGGGCATGGTGTCGGCATGGTGCCTGGTTGGCCCCCGGTCGCCTGGGGGAAGGGGCTGTATATTAGTAAAGAACAATGATAAAACCTTCCCCGAAGGGGAAGAAGGGAGTGGAACAGAACGGGCTCTCTAAAACACCTCCGCCCAGAGGGTTTGTGGGGACTTACTGCTCTGGATCAACGCTGCCAAATGCGACCCCCAGGAATTGGATGGGTTTGTGGAGGTTCTGCATGGTGCCTGGTTCGTGGCCGCCCGTGGGCGCATGTGGACGCCACATGGCATGGCAGATGTTTTACGGATTGGGGGAAATTCTGCATACAGTGGAGGCCCATGCCAAGAAACACCCTGCTTGCCTCTAGGGTGCCCTGGATTTCTTAGGTTTGGATGGCTTTGCGATGGAGAGCGCGACGTCCCCACACCAAAAATCACTGGACGTCCTGGGGTCTCAGGGTTGGGTTTCTTGTGGAAGGCTTCTTGTGGTCGGGCCCCTACTGTATGACACGGCAGATGTTTTACGATTGGGGGAAATCTTCGCGTAAGCATCAGCGAATGTTCCGAGGTCTGCGCCGATCTCTCAATCATCGCCGGACCCCCCTCCCCCTCCCTGGCTCGCCGAACTCGCCAAGGGGCGGCGGCGCGGGCGCCGCCAGGGGGGCCCTTCCCTGATCCAGAAGTCCGCGCGGACCTTGTATACGGTGGGGGCGTTGGTCAAGAAGCGTGCCCAGGAGGCTTCAGACCCTGGAGGGTTCCTTCTCTGATGAGGGCGGTGGTGATATCCATGGCCAATCCACGATTTGCTTTCCACTGGCTTCCAGACCCTGGATTCCTTATCCAATGCTTCCTTCTCCAATGCCCCCACCATCGCACGGGCCTCTCGAGACCCCCCAAGAGCAACAATAACAAAAATGCGCCCACCGTTTCACATGCCTGGGCACCAGGAGCCCGGGCCCGCAGCTTGGACACCCTCCCGGAGGTCCCCCTCCCCTCTATCTGGAGCACCCGGGGCTTCCCGTGCCGTTTTTTCCTGGTTGCCCAGGTCGAGATCCGGGGATCGGGTTGACCCAAAAGGGGGTCCAGCGACAAGGGGGTGGTGCAATGGATTTGGTGCAATAGATTTGTGGGGTTGCAATACATTTGGGGCGTGCAATACATTCCGGGCCGCAAATGTATTGCTGGGCTTCCGCGTGCAAAACATTAGTTGCAATACAATGCAGTACAATTCTCTGGCGCAGAGAATTGTACTGCATTGTATTGCAACTAATGGTTTGCACGCGGAAACCCAGCAATACACTTGCGGCCCGGAATGTATTGCACGCCCCAAATGTATTGCAACCCCGCACCACCCCCTTGTCGCTGGACCCCCTTTTGGGTCAACCATAGGGGAGCACGACTAAGCGGCCGGAGCGGCGCAAGAGGGTCCAAGACGCTCCAAGATGGCTTCGAGGCGGCTGAGGAGCCCCCGAGAGGCCCCCAAGCGTTAGAAGGCCAACGATCCCCCCCAGGTGGCCCTAAGAGTTCCAAAAGGAACGCAACATTTGCTAACACAGAACCTACTGGCGCGAAGCGCGCGCGTGGTTATAGTCATCCAATATCCCCATCTAGGAGGACAAGTCGGCCAGTGGGGCCCAGGCCACGCCAGAGGGGAGAGGGCTCGGTTCAACGATGCTCAAGGATTCGGCGGCGAGCCCCGGGGGGAAGTGCGAAGGAGAGGGCCTTCTCAGAAAGCTCGGGAAGTCCCCGGGCCTTCTGAGAAGTTCTCCAAGTTTCTCCCGAAGACGCAAACAACTTCTCGGGAGGCGCGAGGGCTTCTGAGAAGTCCCGCCGCCTTCTCAGAAGGCCTTCTCCTTCTCCCTTCCCCCCCTCGCTCGCCGCCGAATGTGGATTTGGGATCACAACTCGGGCCCCAGGCGGGCGTTCGGGACGATCCGGGCACCCCCGGAACGCCCTCGGCGAGGCGCAGCCGCTGAAACGCACCCCGATGGTGGAAAACCGCCGAGAACCGACGAAGGCGCCCGAAAACCTCGAGCCTCGAAGTTCGAGCCTCGAACTTCCCCCCCTTGCTCGCCGCCGAAGGACGCCGAGATGCTGCCCGTGCTGGCGGCCCCCCCCGAGGCCGAGAGCGCGGCCAGCGGCGAGGGCGGCCCGCTCGCGCCGAGGCTGCGAACCTACGAGGCCTCGGCGACGCGCAGGAGCGGCCCTTCGCTGGAGTGACCTTCTGCGCGGGCCCACTTTGGCCGAGCTGTCAGAGACGGGGACCAAAGCAAACGGTCAGAGGAGGAAAAAGGACCCATACCCTTACCCTTTCCTCGTTTTCCCCTTTTGGAGCATCCTGGGCGGCCCTCGTCACCACCGCTGGATTCGCCTCGAAATCCTGGTCAGAACGTATCCCAGGAGAGGTCGGGGGAGTAGCGGTATGGGTACTTCTTGGTTTCCCCAAGATCGAGCAGTGGCGAAGCGTCTTGACTTGCCTATAGGCCTTTCATGGTCTGCATGTTATGCGATTAGAGCATGTATGGCTGGGACCGTCTTGTTTTAATACATCGGGCTTGTGTTCCAAGAACATGGCTTTTGTGTAATTAGAACATGTTTGGATTATAAAAACGCTCCGTGGTAGGCCTATACGAATGCTGGGACGGCTGGTCCCTGCTCAACACTTTGGCCGAGCTGTTAGAGACAGGAGCCAAAGCAAACAGGGGTCCGCGAGATCGCCGAAATCTTGGAGAATCCTTGCAGCGCCAGGGCTGCACTCACGCGGGTCCTCCCTCAGGGGCCTTCCAGGAGCCTGCAGGACTCTCCGCAAGAAGCCCCATTGGCCGCCCGTGTCCGCATGGACCTGGGTCAGTGGATCCCCGATGTAGCCCCACCCGCCTTCGCGCCGCCCCGCCGCCCCCCCCCCCCGCCCGAAGGAGCCCTTGGACCTCCACGCTCCGCGGCCTCTTGCGCGGCGTAGGGGCAGGAGGAGGAGGAGGAGGAAAAGGAGGAGGGGGAGGAGGAGGAGGAGGAGGAGGAGGAGGAGGAGGAGGAGGAAGAGAAGGAGGGGGAGGAGGAGGAGGAGGTGGAGGGTGGAGGGGGAGGAGGAGGGAGGAGAGGAGGAGGAGGAGGAGGAGGAGGAGGAGGAGGAGGAGGAGGAGGAGGAGGAGGAGCGTGTGCCGCGCAAGAGGCGGCGGGACCTACGCCGCGCGGCCGCGCCTCGGCAGTTTCGATGCCGCTCGGGCGGGGGGGCGGTGCGCGGAGGGTGGAGGTCAGAGGGAAGGAAGCATGCCCTGCGCAGTCGTTCGAGGCCTCCCAGATGGAGCCGGACCGGATGAGGTGTCGGAGGATAGCGCCGCATCGCCAAGGCATCGCAAGTGCCTTGGCCGGCGGTGCGGCGCGAAGTGGAGCTCGATGTTCTCCACGGTGGCGTGACCGATGTACCGCCGACGTCGCCGATGCATCCTCCTCCTCCTCCTTCTTCTCCGCCTCTCCCTTACCTCCTCCTCCTCCTCCTTCTCCTTCTCGCGTCGCCGACGTCGCCGATGCGGCGGCGCGATCCTCCGACCCATCCCCTCGGACCTCATCTAGGAGGCCTCTAAGCATTGGCTGGCGCGCTTGGATTGCTTCAATGTGGCCTCCTCCGTGGCTCCCTGAAGCCGCGCACAGAAGGTCACTCCTTGCCTCGGGTGACTGCTGCGTGCAGCCGAGAGGCAGACGACGCGGTGGCAGCGTGAGTCTTCGCCTAGAGAGAGAGAGAGAGAGAGAGAGAGAGAGAGAGCGAGAGAGGGCAAGAGAGAGAGAGGGGCGGCGCGCGTGAGGGGGCGAGGCGGGGGAGGCGGTTGCTAAGAACGCAGTTCGGCGGCGAGCGAGGGGGGGAAGTGAGAAGGAGAAGGTCTTCTCAGAAGGCGGCGGGGCTTTTCAGAAGCCATCGCGCCCCCCGAGAAGTCTCTTGCGCCTTCGGGAAACGCTTAGACAACTTCTCAGACGCCAGGGGGGACTTCCGAGCCTTCTGTCCGAGGCGGGAGTACATACTGCAGTGGTCATGCATGTAACATACATGACCACCGTCTTGAGGATCAATTGTCGGGGACCCGGGGACCCAAACACGTCCATATCCACCGCCCGCCGGGGCACCAGGGCGTCGGTCCTTAGGCGGTGGATGTGGATAAATCCCCGTGTCGCCTTCCGAGAGGCCTTCTCTTTCTCATTTCCCCCCTTCCGCTGCAAGCGCGGTGGCGGATGGTCGGGACTATGCTTGGTCCGAGCGTGGTTCGGGCGTGTGCAATGGCCACGGCCCCACGGGTCACTGTCATTCTGACTGGCCAGCCTCGCCCACCACTTCCCATCTCATCCTTTCCCCCCTTCTGGAAGGGAACGGATCACAGTCCACCCGCATGGTAAGGATGGGCAACCTTCCCAAGGGTACCCTTGCATCCTTGCCTCCTCGGTCCATCTCCTTGGCCACTTTCGTTGGCCGCGCCCCGCTCAAAAAGCTTAGGTCACACACACACACACAACATCTACAGTGGAAACCCATGCCAAGAAACACCCTGCTTGGAGTGCTCTGGGTGTGTCTTGGGTTTCGATAGTTTTGCGATGGAGAGCGTGACTCTCCCGCACCAAGGAATCGATGGACGTCCTGGGGTCTCAGCGTTGGGTTTCAGCCTCCTCCTCCCCCTCCTCCTCCATCCCCTCTCCGTACAAGTAGTTCCTCCCTGCCTGTCGCACCACCGGACGTGGACGGGGCGGGCCGGCCGTGTCGCCTTGACTCCTCATCACCACTCGTGATCCTGAACTGCACCTCAAGGGAGGAAAAGGGCACTCGTACCGCTACCCTTCCTTCGGTTGCCCCTGTTCGGGGCTCTTGGGAGGCCCTCGTCGCCCAGAACGCACCCCAGGAGAGGGCCGTTACGTAGCGGTATCGGTACCTTTGGGTTTCTCCAACTCTCTTTGCCCCCCCCCCGGTACGGTAGGTTCATGCTTCGGTGGCGCGCTGGCGACGCCGGTGAAGGCGTTCAAGGTTGAATTCCGCATGATAGAACGACGCGGAAGCACCGAGGGGCACGGTAGCGCTACAGGACCCAACGTTGTTGATCCCGCAGATGGTTCTCCCCATTAAGCCGCAGCGTGCTTGGCTCGGTCGGCCACCCCGCCCAGGTCGCCGCCTTGGGGTCCGTAGCCTCGCCGCGGGTGGCTCTTCTCTTCTGGTCCCTGGCCTGGCCTGTCTGCTTGGGGTTGCTTCCCTTCCTCGGCCTCGTCTTCCCCCCCCCTCCTATTTCCTTTCCGTCTGCTCCCTGCCTCGTTTGCTTGCGGCTGTTTCCCCTCTCCGCCTCTTCCTTGCCTCCCTCCTTTTCCTTTCGCTACCTGCTGCTCCCCCCCGCCCCCCTTCCGCCTGCCCGCCCCTCCGGCCCCGGCCTCCCGCCTGCGCCTGCCCGGGAGCAGCGTGGAGCAATCGTCGCTGCAAGGAATCATGCTCCTGTATTTGCCGAGTTGGAGCAGGCTGCTTGTTGCCCCATCAGCGAACAGCCCTGCAGGCGCACCCTGCCCAACCACACGCCCAGTCGAGGAGGTTCGGGAACGTTGCGGAATCCAACATTGAACGATCGGGGCCGCGATCGATTTAAGCTGAACGCTCAACGCGGTGTCGAACACCTTTTTCGCGCGCCGACGCGGCTCGAACCGTCAGGAGGAAAAGTTGGCACAAACACGAGTACACGCTGGTTGTCGTGAAAATTATGGGATCTATTGGAACTGGGGGGGAGAAGAATATCCAGGAGATGCGTAAACTTAAAAGGAAAGCTTGACTGTGTGCTGATTAGTGTGTGCTCCAGCGGGCCCCTTTACTTGCCGGCAGTCCAGGAGACCGCGTCCTTTGTAGTCCGTCCACCGGTCAGTGGAGCGAGAAGAAGTGATAAAGATACAATCCAGAATTTCCAGGGTTTCTTGTTGTACCGCGTGGCCAGGGACGGATTGCCGACTAGATTGCCGGTTCACCCCTTGTGCCGTCTCAGCGGTCTCTTGGTCGTTTCTTGAGCCATCTTGAAGCCATCTCAGGCCGTCTTAGGTGCATGTGGTACCGTCTTGGAAATATCTTGCGACCATGTTGGCTCTCTTGGAGGCATCTTGGAGAGCAGATTGGGCATGTTTGCCCTCTTGGAGGCCATCTTGAGCCGTCTTCGGAGGATATGGCCTCAAGACGGCCCAAGAGGGACCCAAAACGGCCCAAAGAGGGCCCCAAGAGAGCTTCAGATGGCCTCAAGACGGTCCAGGAAAGCTTCGAGACGGTTCCAGAGGCTATCCAGAGGGCTTCAGGAGGCCAAGAACATTGATTTCCCTTAGGTTTTTGCAAAGGGTTTCGGGGTTCTCACTTTTTCGGGCTCAGAAGGGCCCGACACGGCCCACGAGGCCTCAAAATTAGTCCCAAGACGGCCCCAGAGGCCCCCCAAAGGGTCGAAAACTGTCCCAGAGGGCCCCGCGAACGGCCCCAGAGAGCCCCACCACGGCCCCAGAGAGCAGGCCCCAAGAGGGCCCCAAGTGGCTCCCAAGACACTCCCAACGGGGGCCCGAAGAGGCGGTGTGGGGACTGGGCTGCTTGGGTGTGGGGACTCCGCTGGCTCCACGACGGCCCGAGAGTCCCAAACCGGCCTTCCAGAGAGCCCTCGAGAGGGCCTCAGGAGGCCAATCACTTTGATTCCCCTAAGTTTTGCAATGTTTTTCAAAGTTGTGCGGTTTCTCGCCTTTTCGAGCCCAGAAGGGTCCATCACGGCCCACGAGGCCCCAAAGCTCGTCGCAAGACGGCCCCAGACACACCCCAAGAGGGCCCCAAGACGGCCCCAAGTGGGCCCCAAGAGGCTCCCAAGAGACTCCCAAGGGGGCCCGAAGAAGCGGTGTGGGGATTGGGCTGCTTGGGTGTGGGGACTGAGCTGGCCCCAAGACAGCCCAAGAGCCACCAGACGGCCCTCAAGAGGGTCCCCGAGAGGGCCTGAGGAGGCAAAAAACATTGATGTCCCTAAGGTTTGGCAGTTTTTTATGGTTCTCGCTTCCTCGGGCCCAGAACCAGAAGGGCCCCAGACGGCCCAAAAGGTCCCAAAGATCGCCCCCAGACGGCCCCAAAGGCCCCAAAAGAGCCGAAAACTGTCCCAGAAGGCCCCACAGACAGCCCCTGAGGGCCCAATACGGCCCAAGAGGGCCCCAAGAGGGCCCCACGAGAGCCCCAGATGGCTCCAAGAGGCTCCCAAGAGGGCCCGAAGAGGCGGTGTGGGGACTGGGCTGCTTGGGTGTGGGGACTGGGCTGGCCCCAAGACGGCCCAAGAGTCCCAAAACGGACCATAAGGGCCACCACAAGACCCCCAAGATGCCCCAGAGACGCCAAGTGACATCATGGCTCCCCACAGCGAGCGGTGACGTAACAAGCTCTGAACACCAAGGCTCCCCAGAGTGCGGTGACGCAAAGAGCTCTGATCAGCAAGGCTCCCAGGAGCGAGCGGCAACTCACAATGCTTGTGAACACCAGGGCTCCCGACAGAGAGCGGCGAGGCAGCAAGCTCTGAACGCCAAGGCTCCCCAGAGCGAGGGGTGCCATGAGTCCTCTCGGGCGAGTTCCTGCGGCGCTCTCTCCGTTCCCGTGCCGGCCCAGGTGACGGAAAGAGCGAGGCACGAGCGAAAGAAGTTGAGTCGGGGCGACGCCCTCTAGGGAGGGGCCCAGGGGAGGGGCGAGGCGCAGGCAAATTGTTGTGATGGCCGCCCAGGGGCCGCGTCCCGTGGTTCTGTTCGAGTGAAGCGGCTCGCGGGCGGCTCCCGCGAACTTTTTCGTTGTATGTTTGGCGTTTGAACCCGCCAGAGGGCGCCAAGACGGCCCGACAGGGCACCAGAACGTTTCCCCCTTCGGGTCCGGACGGGCCCCAGACGGCCCAAGAGGCTCCAAAGATCGTCCCAAGACGGCCCCAGGGGGCCGAAACCCCAGATGGGCCCAAGACGGCCCAAGAGGCCCCAAAGATCGTCCCAAGACGGCCCTAAAGGGGCCGAAAACAATCCAAGAGGGCCCCCCGACGGGCCCAAGATGGCCCAAGAAGCCCCAAAGTTTGTCCCAAGACGGCCTCAGAGGCCCCCAAAAGAGGCGACAACGGTCCAAGAGAGCCCCCAGACGGCCCAAGAGGGCACCAACACAACCCCAGAGGGCCCCAAGATAGCCCCAAGTGAGCCCCAAGAGGCCCCAAGAGGCTCCCAAGAGAGCCCGAAGAGGCGGTATGGGGACTGGGTTGTTTGGGCGTGCAGGCTGAGCTGGCCCCAAGACGGCTCAGAATGGCCCAACACGGCCCACGAGGCCCCAAAGCTCGTCCCAAGACGGCCCCAGAGTCCCCCCAAAAGCCGACCAAGAGAGCCCCCAGGCGCGCCCAAGAGAGCCCCAAAACAGCCTCAGAGAGCCCCAAGAGGCTCCCAAGAGGCTCCCAAGAGGGCCCGAAGAGGCAGTATGGGGACTGGGCTGCTTGGGTGTGCAAACTGGGCTGGCCCCAAGACGGCCCAAGAGTCCCACAACGGCCCAAAAGGTGTCCCAAAAGCCTCCCGAGAAGCCCCAGAGACGCCAAGTGACATCATGGCTCCCCACAGCGAGCGGTGACGTAACAAGCTCTGAACACCAAGGCTCCCCAGAGTGCGGTGACGCAAAGAGCTCTGATCAGCAAGGCTCCCAGGAGCGAGCGGCAACTCACAATGCTTGTGAACACCAGGGCTCCCGACAGAGAGCGGCGAGGCAGCAAGCTCTGAACGCCAAGGCTCCCCAGAGCGAGGGGTGCCATGAGTCCTCTCGGGCGAGTTCCTGCGGCGCTCTCTCCGTTCCCGTGCCGGCCCAGGTGACGGAAAGAGCGAGGCACGAGTGATGATTTTCCTGTGTGGGGCGCCGCCCCTTAGGGAGGGGTCTAGGGGAGGGGCGAGGCCCAGAAGCCTCCGATGTAATGGCCGCCCAGGGGCCGTGTCCGTAGTAGTTTGTGGAGTGAAGCGGCTCGTGGGTGCCTTCCATGGACCGATTCGAGCGAAGCGGCTCAAAGGCCCCAAGATTTCTCAAGAGGGCCTCAAAATGGCCCAAAGACTGCCCCAAGAGAGCCTCAGATGGCTTCCAGACGGTCCACCAGAGCCTCGAGACGGCTCCAGAGGCCATCAAGGGGGACCTCGAGAGGGCGGCCAGAAGCACTGATTTCCCTAATGGTTTGGCAGGTCTTTCTAGTTTTCGCTTTGGGGGGCCCAGTAGGGTCCAACACGGCCCACGAAGCCCCAAAGCTCGTCCCAAGAGGCCCCTGAGAGGGCCTCCAGAGGCCAACAACCTTGATTTCCATATGTTTTTCTGGCCCCCAGACGGCCCAAGAGGCGCCCAAGACGGCCCAAGAGGGCCCCAAGACGGCCCACGAGGGGGACCACGAACCGAAAACTCTAGCCTTTCGCACCAAGACGCTCCCAGGAGGCCCCGAGAGCCCCCCAAGAAGCCCCAAGAGGCCCCCAAGAGGCGTCACAAGAGGCCACCAGGAGGCTAAAATCATAGATTTCATGTGGGAAGACGTGCATGTTTAGCATATGCGGCTTTTCGGGTGCCACGGCGTGGCAGACGGTCCAAGAGGCCCCCAAAACCGCCCCAAGACGGCCCAAGAGGCTCCCAAGAGGCCCCCCAAACGGCCCAAGAGGGCGCCAAGGCGGCCCAAGAGGTGCCCAAGACGGCCCAAGAGGGCCCCAAGACGGCCCCAAGAGGGGGACCACGAACCGAAAACTTTAGCCTTTCGCCATAAGAAGCTCCCAGGAGGCCCCCACAGCCCCCCAAGAGGCCCCCAAGAGGCCTCCAAAAGGCTTCCAAAAGGGCTCCAATAGCACTCCCAAGAAGGCCCAGAGACGCCAAATAGAGAGCGATCGGTAACGCAAAAAGCTCTTCACACCAAGGCTCTCAAGAGCGAACGGTGACGTACACAAGCTGATAAAAACCAAGGCTCTCAAGAGCGAACGGTGACGTAACAAGCTTTCTCAACGCCAAGGCTCCCAGTACGAACGGTGGTGTGAGTAATTTCGGTCTCTGTTTCTGAAGCGCTCTTCCCGTTAAACCATACGAGCAATGATGGATGTTGACGATGTTGGCTTGTTGGGCCACCCTCCAGGGCCTCCAAGACTGTCCAGGAGGTGCCCAAGAGGGCTCCACGATCTTGTTCGGGAACAGCTGTGGCCATATTGGACATGCATGTCCCGAACAACTTGCTCCTGGACTCTGGAGAAGTCACTTGAGTAACCCAGCAGGAGCGCCCGAGAGCGCCCAGAACTCTGCTTTGTGAGCCCCGACCGATGTCTGCTATACCTGACACAGAGAACTCGACGGGACCTGGGGGCACTCCAACTCGTGCCTCAGGGCACGGTGGCGGACCCTTCTCAGCATTGTATCACGATCAAGACGGAGGACTTAGACAAATTACAGCCAGGCCCTTCCCAATTGCGCGAGTTGGTTGTTTCGGAGTGCGCATCATGTTGTATAGTGACCGGTTACGGCGATGACCGAAGTGAAGCGCTGCATGCAACAAAATTGCATGGGTGGTTTGCTTGGTTGGCCCCCGCTTAGCACGATATTTCAACACCTGGGGCGCATTTGGCGTCCCCAGGTGTCGCAGATTTGATCGGCGAGTGATTGTCGCGCCGATTGATTCCTGGGTCGTTCGGCTTGTCTGTCTGTCTCATATGGTGGAGCGTACCCGCGGAGCCATTTGAGCCTTTGCTAAGTCATAGAACGCGAATGTGGTTACTTTAAGACGCGGTGCCTGGTTGGAAAAAGCTTGCTCTTGTTGGTAAAACGCCCCTTGTGGTTGGAGTGCGCTCCGTCCGTACCCTTTTGACGGACAACATGTTCGGAAGCATGCTCTTCTCGTTGTAAGGCGATCGTTCCCGCTATGAGGAGCGTCAATGGCGAGGATTGGGATGTTTGTTTATTCGTTGTTTTGTGTATGTGTGTGTGCGTGTGTGTGTGTGTGTGTTTGTGTTTGTGTGCATGTTTGTGTTTGTCTGTGCGCTGCAGCCCCTGAGGATGCAGCCGCCGGACACTCCGAAAAGCAGCCAGCCACCAAAGGCGGCCTGGCCAAAGGCCTCTTCGCAGCTTGGCGATACCACGCTGGCGCCGCGGACAGCCAGACGAGCGACGTAGAAAAGCGGGGTCGTCGGCGCCGACATTGGCGCGTAAGCTGCCCGCCTGAGGTCGCGCGTCAGCGCCCCTGCTTGAAATGTGGCGTGCCGCGCGGGCGGCCCGCGTAAGCCACCGCGTGAGGTCGCCGTGCCATCTCGCGTGCGACCCCCTTTTTGTGTGGTCGTTGCTCAGATGGCCGCTCGGCAAAAGGAGGCCCCCCCGCAGAGAAGCCCAGGGCGGAAAACCCCCATGGAAGCACGGAGACCACTCGGGGCCGGGCGCTGATCCGAGCCGCGTCGGACCCCACGAGAGATCAGCGCGCACCAACCGTGTAGTCTAGCAGTGGCAGAACGTCCTGGCCCGCCTATAGTCAATAGCCCCACCAAAGAATGTTCAATGAACTTTTTGCTGGTCTGCACGAAATGTTCTTAGAACATTTCTGTCTGAGACTGCTCTGTTTTGACACATATCGGGTTTACGTTCTAAGAACATGGCTTTTGTTCTTACAACCCTTCTGGGTTCGAAAAGCATGTGGTGCTAGGCCTACAGGAATGAAGGGTCAGTCGGTCCCTGCTCAACGAAGGCCAGCGAATGGAGCAAGCAACCCCGGCCCACACTCGCAGACAACACGGAGATGCGCGCGCACGCAGTCCTCGTCGGCGGCGAGGCAGAGGCGGTCCGCTCCAGCGCGTGGCAATTCGGGCAGGCTGGCAAGCGAGAGAGGGAAAAGGACGAGGGCGACCGCGCAGAGGGAGGGGGAGGGCATGAGCTTTCAGACGTGGAAGAGTTCCGCGTCGAGCGGGCCGGGGCGGCCGGCCTTGGCAGCGGTGGCCGTGGTAGCAGCCGGGCCGGGGCGAGGGCGCACCCACGGGCACTGAGCGCGCGCACGTATATTTAAGTCGGGCCTGTCCTTCTACAGGAGAGATACTCAAAGATAGCTGAAAAAATGTCGGGGGACGATACGTTGAGTATGCTTGAGCATGCTTGGAGTATTTTAAAATATGTTTGAAATCTGTTGCCTAAAATCCCCTGTAGGCGGACAGGCCCGACCTAAACGTACACGTCGTTCACTGCACCAGCCCTGAAGGCCAGCGCGCGGAGCCAGGCATGTGGGCCTGCGGCTCCCACCCGGAGGGTCACACCGGTAACGGCGAACACGCACCCAGCCACGCAGCAGCAGTGCACTCGCTAGAAATGCGCCCTTCGCGTAACCCCGGCATGTCCCTCTACAGGGGATAGATTCAAAAAAGTCAGAAGTTGTACGGTTTTTTGTGTATTCTGGATCATGTTTTGGGGTGTTTGTAGACTATCGCTTATTCTTCGTTCGAAATCCGCCTGTAGGGGGACATGCCCGACCTCACACTGGCAACGACGAGCGCGCACCCAGCCACGCAACAGCAGTGCACTCGCCAGCACTGCGCCCTACGCTTCAGAGCCCCCGCCCCGACCCCCCGCACGATCGCGGACTTATGTCGGGCCTGTCCCTCTACAGGAGGAATATTCAAAAGTAGAGAAAAAATAACAAAAACGTCTGGGAACGCTTCCTGCTACCATTACTGGCTATTTTCGAATATCTGTGGCTGTTTTGAATTTGTCGTCCAGAATCCCCCTCTAGGAGGACACGCCCGACCTAATCGTAGACCTGAGAAGCCTCACCTGCCCAGCGTGCAGCCGGGTCGATCATTGCGGCAAGCAGTGCGCACTTCTGCCACGCCTGAGCAGAGAGAGGGCGCCGCTGCAGCGGAGCGCCGCCCGAAAATGGTGGGAGCGCAGGAGCATCAGCTCCGCCTCGGCGCTCGGCGTCAGCGGCGCGGGCCCTCCAGTCTCGGGCCGAACGAAAGGAGGGGATCGGGAAAGGGGGGGGGTGCGAAATCTGCTGCATGCAGCTGGTTTCGGCCCCGCCGCTGGGCCCATTCCTCGATACATGGGCGCCTACCAGTGCCAGGAGGCGCTGGGAAAATCAGCTACGTGAGCCGATTTTCCACCCTACGCTTTGCTATCCCCCCCCTTCCGTTCCCCCCGACAGTCCGCCTCGTCATCTCGCCCTCGACGGGAGCCTCCGCCACCTCCCCGTCCTCGCGGGGGTGTCGTCGCCGCCGCCAGAGGCCGCCCCGCCAGGAGCCTCCGACACGACGGGGTCCTCCCGGACCTCCTCGCTCTCGCAGGCGTCGTCGCCGTCGTCGGAGGCCCCTCCCACGAGCCCGCGTTCGAGCACCGCCTCGTCGCCGCCCGCGGGGGCCCTCGCCCGTGGAGGCATACGCATCCGGAGGGGAAACGGTGCCTCGGGCTGTGTGTCCCGTGCGATAGCCATCCAATGAAGGAGCCAGGAAGCCTTCCAATGAAGAAGACGTACCAGGCGCGCCGATCATTAAGTTCATTCGCTGCGCTGCATTCTGCACACGTCTTCACTCCCTCTCGCTGCCGTTGCATCTGTTTGCTCGACCGCGTTCACCGCGCTCGCACACAGCCCACCGCTCGCATTACCCAGATCAGGTGTGTTCGGACTCCATCGAATGAGCTGCCAACAGCTGTGTGAAGCAGACGCTCGCCGTGTCACTAGACCCCCGAAACACGGAACAAGACAGGCTAGAACATGAGGAGCCGTTTTCAAGTAGAATGAAAAAAATGAATATCCAAATTTACGGATAGAGGGGGGGAGGAAGGGAGTTGGGAGCAACAAAAAAAAAACACAGACAGCAGTTTCCCATGGCAGCGCCCTCGAGCGCGCCCTCCCCCCTGGCGCGGCTAATTGCCGCGCGCGCAGGTGTAATGTAAGAACGATCCGGCTGCAATGACGCGCGCAATCTTGCCGTCGCTCTGGTGTCGGCGCCAGTTGGCGCGATCGATACTTGGCCGAAGCATTGCGCCGCAGCGCGAGGCATGGCTGTCGTCCCGGCGCCTGCCGCGAGCCGTCGAGCTCTCAGCCACGAGAGATTGCCAGTTTCCTCTCTGAGTTTCAGTGCGCGGTGGTAGCAGCCCAAGTGCGCGCGGGCCTAGGAACGTTCCCCTCTTGTTCCCCCCTCGTCTTCTCCCCCACTCCCACCCTCCCTCCGCCCGTCCCCCACCCACTTGCTCCTCTCTCGCCCCATCCCCCTCCACAGCCACTCAATGGGAATACCAGTTTCCTTTTTCTGCCGAGGGTGGCCGGGGAGTAGCCCGCCTCCTCCGCGTGCTGTTTTTCCCAACCATCCTGTGGTGTTTGGTCCTCGTTTTGAAGAGACGGTCCCCGCATTCTCCTCTCCTCTCCTCCTCTTCCCCCTCCTCCCTACCGTCCGCATGCGTCCTGCACACCCAGTACAACGTTTCGTGGCCCCATATGGAGCCCCACCGAAGGCCCCAGTGCCACCGTCCACATGCGCCCCCCCCACTTAGTACAGCGTTTCGTGAC
This sequence comes from Prorocentrum cordatum, assembly GCA_963575745.1. NCBI lineage: Eukaryota > Dinophyceae > Prorocentrales > Prorocentraceae > Prorocentrum > Prorocentrum cordatum. The sequence continues at coordinate 234,323 of CAUYUJ010014184.1, read as the reverse complement.
CCAATAGGGAGCTCCACCGAAGGCCCCAATGCCACCGTCCACATGCGCCCCCCCCACTCAGTACAGCGCTTCGTGGCCCCATATGGGAACTCCACCGAAGGCCCCAGTGCCACTGTCTACACGCGCCCCCCCCACTCAGTACAGCGCTTCGTGGCCCCATAGGGAGCTCCACCGAAGGCCCCAGCGCCACCGTCCACATGCGTCCCCCCCACTCAGTTCAGCGTTTCGTGGCCCCATAGGGAGCTCCACCGAAGGCCCCAATGCCACCGTCCACATGCGCCCCCCCACTCAGTACAGCGCTTCGTGGCCCCATATGGGAGCTCCACCGAAGGCCCCAATGCTAGCGTCCACATGCGCCCCCCCCACTCAGTACAGCGCTTCGTGGCCCCATAGGGAGCTCCACCTTCGTGGCCCCATAGGGAGCTCCACCGAAGTCCCCAGCGCCACCGTCCACATGCGTCCCCCCCACTCAGTTCAGCGCTTCGTGGCCCACTGGGTGCCCCAGTGCCATCGTCCACATGCGCCCCCCCACTCAGTACAGCGCTTCGTGGCCCCATATGGGAGCTCCACCGAAGGCCCCAATGCTAGCGTCCACATGCGCCCCCCTCACTCAGTACAGCGCTTCGTGGCCCCATAGGGAGCTCCACCGAAGGCCCCAGCGCCACCGTCCACATGCGCCCCCCCCACTCAGTACAGCGCTTCGTGGCCCCATAGGGAGCCCCACCGAAGGCCCCAGCGCCACCGTCCACATGCGCCCCCCCCCACTCAGTACAGCGCTTTGTGGCCACATAGGGAGCTCCACCGAAGCCCCCAGTGGGACCGTCCGAATGCGTCCTGACACACCCAATTTGGCATACCGTCCGGAAGTGTCCCGAAACACCAATTGTGACATTTTCATTCACCTAGTCCAAAATTTCGTGGCCCCGTAGGGAACTCCACCGAAGGCCCCAGTGCCACCGCCCGCGTTCGCTCCGAAAACCCAACGTGGCAATTTTACCAACCCAATACAGCGTTTCGTGGCCCCTTAGTGAGCTCCACCGAAGCCCCCAGTGCGACCGTCCGCATGCGCTTCGGAAGCCCAATTTTGCATTTTCACCCACCCAGTACAGCGCTTCGTGGCCCCATCGGAAGTTCCACCAAAGCCTCTAGTAGGACCGTCCGCATGCGCCCCGAAAACCCAGTTTGGCACTTTCACTTACCCAGTTCAGCGCTCCCTGGCCCCATAGGGAAACTTTATTTGACACACCACTCACCCAGAACAGCGCCCCCCCCCCCACCCAGTGCAGCGCTTCGTGGCCCCATAGGGAGTTTCACCGAAGAAGGTTTTTACAATTGCGGTGCCCACAACTGCATACGGCTGGGTTTTCCGCCCGGATAATTTCAACGCAGGGCGTTTGCCAACCATCTTGTGGTGTTGGGTCCTCGTTTTGAAGAGACGGTCCCCGCGTTCCTCCTCTCCTCTCCTCATCCCCTCCCCCCTTTCGTCACCATCATTATCATCATTCGTTTCAGCACACACCCAGTACAGCGATTCGTGGCCCCATACGGAGCTCCACCGAAGGTTCCAGGTCTACCGTCCGCATGCGTCCCCCCCACCCAGTACAGCGTTTCGTGGCCCTCCTCCCATTTCCTCCTGCGCTTCAGCACACACACACAGTACAGCGTTTCGTGGCCCCATACGGAGCTCCACCGAAGGTCCCAGGTCTACCGTCCGCATGGGTCCCCCCCCCACCCAATACAGCGTTTCGTGGCCCCATACGGAGCTCCACCGAAGGTCCCAGGTCTACCGTCCGCATGCGTCCCCCCCCCCACCCACTACAGCGTTTCGTGGCCCTCCTCCCCCTCCTCCCTACGTTTCAGCACACACACACACACACACCCCGTACAGCCTTTCGTGGCCCCATACGGAGCTCCACCGAAGGTCCCACGTTTCCGTCCGCTTGCGTTCGCTCCACCCAGTACAGCGTTTCGTGGCCCTCCTCCCCCTTCTCTGTGCGTTCCACCCACCCAGTATAGCGCTTCGTGGCCCCATAGAGAGCCCCACCGAAGGTCCCAGTGCTGCCGTCCGCTTGCGTTCGCTCCACCCAGTACAGCGTTTCGTGGCCCTCCTCCCCGTTCTTCCGGCGTTCCACCCACCCAGTATAGCGCTTCGTGGCCCCATAGAGAGCCCCACCGAAGGTCCCAGTGCTGCCGTCCGCATGCGTCCCGCGCACCCAGTACAACGCTTCGTGTCCCCATAGGGACCCCACCAAAGCGCCCAGTGCTACCGTCCGCATGCGTCCCGCGCACCCAGTACAGCGTTTTGTGGCCCCGTAGGGAGCACCACTGAAGACCCCACTGCCGCCGTCAGCATACGTCCCGAAAGCCCATTGTGGCATTTTCACACATCCAATACAGCGCCTCGTGGCCCCATACGGGAGCTCCACCGAAGGCCCCAGTGGGACCGTCCGCCTGCGTCCCGAGATACCCAATGTGGCACGTTCACCCACCCAGCACAGCGTTCCGTGGCCCCATAGGGAGCTCCACCGATGGCCCAAATGCCACCGTCCGCATGCGTCCCGGAAACTGAACCGCGTGCGGCGGATGATAAAGTTCCCCCCCTCTTTTTTTCCATTGTTTTTTTTCGCATCCCCGTTCAATAGCATTCAATTGTGGAGAGGGGCGCGGAGCCCGAACTTGATAATCCACGGGGGAAGTTGCGAATTGAAGTTGCTATCATTTCATGTTGACTCGCAACAGCATCAAAAACGCTTAGCATGGCCATGGTGGTCTCACCATATCAGCTTCCGCAATCACGAGCGTGTTGCAGGGCTGTGGGCTTTCCACCTGTTTTGTTTTCCTAAGCCACGAACTTGCGGCAGGGCCATGGGATTCTCACTTTCTCAGCCGTTCCCGAGTCAGGAACGCGTGGCAGGGCCAAGGGGGCCGATTTGATTTTGATCGTGCAGTACGTTTTTTTTTTTTTCTAGCTGGCAGGGCATTGGAGTTACTTGTTCAGCGCATCCCTCACACGGTTCGTGGCCCTCCCCCCTCCCCCTCCTCCTCCTCTTCCTCCTCTACCCCCGCAGCTGCCCATCCCCGAGCGCCCCCGAGTCTCCGAGACTCCAAGCTTTCGAGCCTCTTCAAATGGCCGAGCCTCTTCGCCCCAGGAGCAGCGATAGGGAGGGATAGGCATGAGGGAGCACATCGATCCCCAATCGCAGAGAGTGTCCGAACCTGCCCAGGAACGCGCGGATTCACGATCGGGCGCGCATCGCCGATACATCGGCGATGTGTCGCCGATTCCAGGTCGTCGTTCCCCCCCAGTGCCGATCCCCCCCACACATCGTTGCCCCTGAGTGCGTCGCGGGCCTCAGCCATGTCCCAGGCCGCCGAGAGCGCCCAGGCGGCGACCCAGCCTGCCGCTCCCCTGCAAGGAGTCGCGAGCCCGAGCTCGAACGAGATCCCCGATCGCATGGCCAAGCAGAGCGGGAAGGTCCTCGACAAGCTGTCCATCAGCGCGGACAAGACCGCTACTGCCGAGATGCGCCAATGCCAATCGGGCGCGCACGGCGCTGGCGCAGCAAGAATGACGGCCTGCTCTCTCAAGGCGAAAAGCACCCCGTGGTCAAGCGGCGCCCAACGAGCCGTCCTCAAGATGGTCTACAACGGCGGTTCTCTCGGGAAAATCGAGCACGGGCGCATCTTCAACGAGAAGAACAAGAGGCGCATCGAGCTGGCGGTGGCGTTGTCCTACACGACCTAGTGCGAGAATGGCGGCCGCCACTGCGACATCTTCGAGAATCGCGGAGAGCCACCCGAGGACGTCTGCTGGCCCATGCCGAGATTCAAAGCGAAGATGCAGGAGTTTGCCAATACGAAGGACATCGAGCTCGGCACCGAGCACGCCCAGCGCCTCGCCCTCGGCTCCCACGCCGAGCGCGTCGGCAAGGCCCTCCCCGACATGCCCTCCGAGCTCCATCACCTCCGCGACCTCGCGCTGCCGATCCACCGACGAACCCGAGCCCGTCGAGAAGTGGGGCGAGAAGTGGGGCGGGGAGTTATCCTCCTGCGCGCAATCCGAGCAGCTCTTCGAGCCGATCCCCCCCCCAAGGCGAAGCAGTCCGTCACTGGGCGCCGCCGGGGCGGCGCGGCGTCGGGCGCTGACCGCGCGCGAGCCACCGCGCAAGAGGTCGCCAGGTGGCGCTGGGCCCCCAAGCGCACTGCCGACATGGCCTGCGAGCTCCAGGGGCGGAGCTGCCAGGATGTGCGCCACGAGCGCGACTGCGCGAGCACCGACAAGCAGCATGCCATCGAGACAGCGCTTCTCCACCAGCACACCGA